>NCVS01001140.1:66199-102824 GCA_003055095.1 Goniozus legneri | reverse complement strand
CCCCCCCCCCCCCCCCTTCGCGAGAACGCTCGCTTCATTTTTTACCCGTCTTCGTTGATTCGCCCGATTCATTCGTTCTCGAAAAATAAGACACAGGAATGCCCGGAAATAGATTCGGTTACGGTCCGAGGAAGCGAAAATATGGTCCGAATTAAACTGAGTTTGAACTTCATCAATCTTGTAATTCGATTGGACGACCGTGTCGGGTGGACATTAAAAATTTGTTAACGTGTGTAGATATAGAAGAATATTTCTGTTACAATATAATCATACTATATATGATACAATATTATAGATCGGAATAATCCTCGCTCTATTTTCATTTACCGATTTCCGTTTTACCGTTCGTCATTTCAGGCAAATGCGATTTCTGAATTGCAAATCGAATGAGAATGAAACTAAAAATGAAAGAGCGGATAATATTCTGAAATCAAATGTAGATTCGCTTTCCGATAAAAAAAATCGCAAATAAACCGCAAGATTAAAATCAATTCAAATGGGCCTCCGTATCTGTTTACTAGTATGCCACACTGGTCTATTCGTGATTTGAATAGATTTTTGATTGAATGTCTACTGATTTACAGTTGTGGATCGATTTCAACCTCGTATATTTGGGACTCGATCGATTTTTATTTCGAGTCATTATGCGATTTTATTTTTCGACTTGCTCACACGTATTCGAACACACGAGTCTCCCATATATCCCTCGCACTCCAGCACCGTCCCTCATTCAGAATCCGATATCGAGTGCCATCGACAACGCGATATTTCGTCGTTGTTTCGCCGAGTGGCGTCGCGCGCGCGTTCGCTCACCGATTGATCCGTTTTCCAACGCTCGCGAACGACCGATTCAGCAATAACTTATCGCGGCCTGATACACACGCGACTCGAATTCTCCACCCCCCACCGTTCTTCCGTCCCGTTATACGACTCTTCTTTTTTTTCGTCCCGATAAACACGCCCGCGTACACGATTCTTCTGGTTTTTGTCGCGCCCCATTCGAAAATTAGAGGACCCGCGCGAACAAAAAAAAGAGACGAGAACAAAAAGGTCGAAAAAAATTCCAGGTGGAAAAAATCGACGTGTTTTGCAATTTCACTGCTCTTTGATGGAGACTCTCTCTCTCTCCCTCCCGCACTCGTCGAAAACCTCCTCCTGTACCGATTGTCATCAACACTGAACAACGAGAGAGAGAGAGAGAGAGAGAGAGAGGGTTGGCTGATACCTACACGTGTTCGGGTTTACATGTACACGAGCGTATAACAGTGAGAGAGAGGAGAGAGAGAGAGAGAGAGAGAGAGGCAATGATGGATATAGGTGACCGTTATAGCCGAACAGGCTGGCGCGGAAATCGATTTTGCGCGTCCGGCGCGATTTAAATGTCGGGAGTTGGACAGCGCTGGCCAGGTGCGGCAAAGAAGAACCGAGTAGGAGCGAGAAAAGGGGGAGGGTGGGAGGGGGAAAGCTGGAACGAGTCTCACAATCGGGCCAGTAATGGCGTCCATTCAACTTCTGGACGACGAGCTTTCAGCCTTTCGTCTCAAGATGATAACGGCTTAAACCGTATAATGGCCGCTAATCCCCGTCCCGGGGCATTAGGGTACTTCCACCTCCTTCGTAGCTTATTCGTCGTTTCCCGATTGTCGGCCATTTTCCCTCGGAACCGTTGGCTACGTGCTTGCGATTTCCCGAACGGAGAGTGGAGATCGTTTCCTGCTACAAGCTCGCCCTCCCCTCCTTCCCTTTTTTATTCCACGGGTTTGAAATTGATTCCGAGCGATTTGTATTGCGAGGGGTGGAGGGAGCGTTACAAGTGTACGAATCGACGCGAGTGAAAAATTGCCTGACGGATTTCGCGTGGATATACCGGCCGACGTCGATTCGTCAAAAAGCCCGCGCCTATACCGATTTGCGAGCTTTCTCTGTTCGCACCGTTTGCTGCTCTCTCCGTTTCTCTTGAAAGAGATGAACATTGGGTTGCTAATGAACCGTATTGAGTATGCCCAATAAAAGTAGGAAAGTCGCTCGAAAATCCACGAAGTAATTGAAAAATAGATGGATCGATAAATAGATATAAATAGATTCAATAAAAATTTAACGAAGGAATCGTGAAATTTTTGGTAATTAAACACTCGATTGAAATACGCTTTTTAATTACGGACTGATACTAAATCGACAAAAATACTCGAATTATTTATCAATCAGCGAATACTGATTTGTTATTTAAACTATTTCATCAATCCATCCTTCTATTCACAGTCTATCGGAAAGATTAGTCAAATTTGGCTGATTCGATTTTCGGGAATAGCACCCCTTCAAACCCAGCGAGCATCATCGAGATCAAACTTTTTAACGAGCGAAATTCTGAAACATCTCTCGCCTCACGGCTAACGATAAATCGCTCGAATCCATTGAATAACAAGAGCGCGTGAGCTCGCGAGAGAGTGAGAGAGGTAGGAGAGAAGAGAGAAGAGTGAAAAAAATACTCTATTGGCTCTCGTTTATTCAACTCGCGGTAAATCGACGGCGTCACGCGGTCACGCGTAGAATCCGTACGGTTGAAGTAATATCGAGCTTACGGGGAACGAGCCACCGTGTCGCTTTTAATGCCCTTGCATCCGTGAGGAGTGCGACATTAAAAACTAATTTCGATGCGCCGTAAGGTCTCTCTTCTCTTGTCTTTTACGACTAGTCTCCTTTTTTTTAATGCTCGCGTACACGGCGCTCGAGAAGCTCTCCAGCTCCCTCTCTCTCTCCCTCTCTCCTTCTTGGTTATACGATCCCTTACATCGAAAAGTTTCTTAATACGAGGCACGCGGTTTGTCGCGGGGCCAGGATCGATCGAAGCGACGCGCGTGACCTAGCCAGGGCTCGGTCCCTTTTCCACGAAGGAGGAAAAAAGGTGTCGTTACCGCGTAACGCGATATTATTCATTTAACGAGACTTGAGAGGTTCGGGTGGGGTGGGAAAAAAAAGGAAAGGAGAAAATCGCGTATTTATCGCGTCGAACGTGACGATTGCGCGCGGAGGTTTGCACGGCGCACGCTCCTCGCTTTCCATTCCGCCAATTTATATCCTCCCTCTCCCCCTCTGCACTCGCCTTCATTGCTCACCCCAATGTTCGATATCGCCGTCGATTGTGGCACCCAAGAAAATTACGCGAATCTCGTTTTCTACTCCTCTGTTGAAAACACCCGCAAATCGATTGCTACCCTTCTTTATGTTTCTCACTCGAGGGATGAGGGATGTAAAAATGATTTGCACGAGAGCGATGAATAAAGTAATGCGCCTTGTTTGCAGCCTTAACGCAAACTAGTTTATTCCGCGGGAGAAAGAGATCGTTACAGAAATATGGTGCATTGAGAGAGACTGGCAAGCAAATGAAAAACCGCTCTTTTCCTTTCTCTCTCTCTCTCTCTCTCTCTCTCTTTCTCTCTCTCACTTTGGAATATTCAATTATGAGGAGGCAACACAACTTGTGGATAAATTTGCGGTACAAGCGGATCTTTTATTTTCCTCTTATTTTAAGGTTTTTTTGGATAGGTAAACAGTAGATGCGTTTATTCGTGCACCGTGAATAATTCTCAATTGAGAATCCAAAAATAGTTAAAATTTTCAATTCTCGTAAAGTGATACGATAAATAATATGAATTTTTCGATTACAGTGTGGAAGTGAAACAACATTGCTGGTATAATTTTGTAGGAAAATAACATTTCGTGGGAGAGACGCAGAGAGAGAGAGAGAGAGAGAGAGAGAGAGAGAGCTGACCGGGTTGCCGACAATGGGGCAGACAGTAATGACGGCTCTGGGTAGAAGTAAAGACCACTCGATAGCGATATGCGGCTCGTGCATTGAACGCATAGCTATAGCGAAGCTTTTCGCTCTTTCTTTCCCATAGTCTCGGGACGCAAAGTGGACTTGTGTGCGAAATGGTATCGCATACAGGGTGTTCCGAAAGCTTATTTTTCAAATAATAAATCGACTGCAAAATTTCAAACGGAAAATCCCTATCACGTTCATACAAAATTTTTGAGTTATCTATTCAGATTTTCTCAACTAATAAAAGGCAAAGTCCGAACCAGCGAGTCTCGTCTAATTGATGAAGAAATATACATACAGGGTGGGGAAAGTGTCGACTGTCAAAATTTACCAGCAGGTAGCCGACGTCAACTTGAATCCAATAGTAAAAATTTTTTAAAAATCTATTAAATCGATTTGACATCGCGACATTGGAGTAGGCTCGGACTTTGATTATTAAGCAGAGTTATTTTTCACGGGATATAAAAACAATTGCATGTGATGTCGGATCGATTCTCGCTTCTGATTGGCCCAAAACGCTTGCACATTTTATGCAATAATTCAAAAACTGTACAATAGATTTTTAAAAAATTTTTACTATATTGGATTCAGGTTGACGTCGGCTACCTGCTGGTAAATTTTGACAGTCGACACTTTCCCCACCCTGTATACATTTTTATACTAAAGTAAATATAGATAAAAGGATGTTTACTATTCAAAATAAATCTCGAATTACCCTATAAACGAATAAACCTCGAATTACAAATAACCCGGAGCTACGATAATTCCGATAACTAACGATAACTTCGATTATCGCTATTTTCATGTTTACAGACGTAAACACTTGTAATACTTCGCAACTCCTCTATTTTTTAAATAAAAACAACTCATCCACCGGTGTCTATTTACCAGAGAATTCACCCTAGCTTGAAATTGTGTACTCAAAAACAATGAAAAAAGAATAATTTCGGTAAAAATGTGTAAAGCTTCGCGAACGTTTCCGGGACACCCCGTATATGCTGTAGAAATCGCGGTGCGGAGATTAAAGGGCGACGCCGGCGACACCTGCGGAGCTCATGGGTGGGGGCTGTTAGACGGGAAGGAGCGCGAGAGGAACAGAGATATTACACCGAGAGGAGAGTGAGTGCGTTGGGCGGATCGAGGGGCGTTTTGTCGTGAAACGCGCATCGACCGTGTACCGGGGCAAATCGCGCGTAATGTCACGGATCCTACACCGCGCGAATATAGTTCCGACCCCCTCTAAAGCTATTATTCCCGAAGCCCGTCGAGAGTTACTTTTGTTTTATCAACTTCCCTCTGCTCGATACTTGCCTCGCCTCTGCGTGTCTGTGTTGTTTTTTTTGTCTCTCCTCCCCCTCCTACTGTCGCTACACCGGCAAACGTTTTTTGTACAAATACCGTTATTTATTTTAACGTGGAGCACGATCGAATTCGTTGACGGACTCTCGTTCCCTTTTTTTTCCAGCTCCGGTTCCGTAACCCAACGTTACGAGTCATTAGAGACGGCGAGGAAAGAATTGAATCTCGTTCGCCAGCGGATTACCATACCAAGGTATAACTGATAATCCAATTTAAAATCCAGATATGATTTTACAATTGCACGCTCGCTCGAGAGCCCGAAAGCTGCCCCGTTCCATGATTAAAATTAAACGCAATTTAACCGCGGAGCGTAATCCTGAAATATTCCGAGTTACCGGTTTCCGTCGTCTCTAATTCGGCTCTTACGCGTTTCCGTTCTTTCGATATTCAATAATTACAAGATCGTCCGAAATTATTATTCCAAGGGATCGGGTAAAGTCGAGCTCGAGCTCGTCGAAGAGTTCGGCCGTCACGTCGAATGTAAATATATCCTAAATTTGTTTCTACTCTCTTCATCTTCCTCTTCGGTATATTTTTCGCGAGAGGGAACGATCTATATGAAAGTTTAAATTAGTTTTATGACGAGGCGAGTACAAGCGGTCGGGTTTTTCGTGTGAATATTTCATGCGGCATGCCTCGGATACGAAGAGTCGTGTTTCGAGCCAAAAATATCATCCTCGCATTCTGACGACAGAATGAACGACGAAGCGGGCCATTGTCGTATCCCCCCCCCCCCACTCTTCACGGTCCTCCTTATATATATACACACTCCTGTCTTGCGTTCTTCCGTCGCGATTTCGAACTTTCCGGAAATCGATTTCCCGTCCCGCGAGCGCTTAAACTCCCCAAGTTTGTAAATTTCGGCTCTGGGTGTACCCGGGGATAATTAATCGAACGCCGCCTAAGGAGGCAATCTACGAAACTGCCTCCATTCGTCATAGCCACCGAAGAGGGAGAGGGAGGGAGGGAGAGAAAAAAAGAACAACTCGAGGCCACCCACTCGAGGAAATAAAGAAAGAAAAAAATCGCTCTTATTTCATCTAAATTAGAACGAGTGTCGAGACTTTACGGCCCTTATACGTTCGCGTATAGTTGTTGAATTAAATCTCTTAACTCGCTCGAGAGTTCCTTTGAAAGAGTTCCGACATTCAACATTCAAAGTAATAGATAAATAGAGAACGGAAAGACGGCCGAAAAAGGGAGAGAGAAAGAGAGAGAGAGAGAGAGAGAGAGAGAGGGGATCAAATGTATACCGAAACGAGTTTCCGTTAGATGTTTAAAAATGATCCACGAGTACTCGCTAGTCTCCCGTGAATCAAAGAAACGAAAAAAAAAGCCGAGAGAAGGTCGAAAAAGAAAAAGCTGGAGTAGGCAAAAAGACGGTCGATCTTTCGCTAAGCTGAAATCCCAATCGAGTCGAGTTTCCCGCTAAAGGTGAGTCCGACGCTTGAAGTAGCGCGCTGGTAGAAACAGAGAGAGAGAGAGAGGGGTGAGAGGACGTTAGGTGGTTCATTCGCCCGGCAAAGTAGCTCTCTCCGCTGTCAAATCATTGTCACTTAAGCGAGCGGAATTTCTGGCGGCGGGAAGGCATCGGGATGACGCTACGTGGGGGGATATTAGTGCTCTCGCGAGAGCGAGCGAGAGAGTTAGGGCCCACTTTTGCACCCCCGGGGGTGGAGTGTGTGCGAGAGAGAGAGAGAGAGAGAGAGAGACCCGGGCTAACGGCATCGGCTCTCGCGGTAAAAGCCGCCGACCTAAATGTCGCCTTTATGCCAGGGGCGTATTTGTCATACAGGCGGGCCGCGCGCAGGTGCGCAACGTCCCACGCTGCGCCCGACCTCTTCATCTCTCACACTCTCCCTACCTCCACACCGACACCCTAGACCGGTGATAATGTTAACCGAGTTCATCTCGAAAATTCCGAGTTATGAATAAACGTTTCGAATGAAGACGGTAGAAGGATGTTTTATCGAGGTTCGTTTCAATTTCCCGAATTATAACGCGCGAGTTAATGCTCGATGCCTGGATTTTGTACGAGAGGACTGGTTTTAAAACAAACTCTGTATCAATTACCATTAGTGTTATATTTTTGACTCACATCTATACACGCGGGTGAGTTAACATCTTAACTCAGCCGCGCATTAGCCGTCTCTGTTTTCAGTTCGCGCAACTAACGAAATTCTTTTCTCGCCAAGGCGAATGGGCACCCTGTCTCGAAATTACAGTTCTCTTATACGGTGATGGTAATTGCAGTCGAATGCTCAAAGTGCGCAATGAAAGCTCGTAGACTCCTAAAATCTCCTACCCGTAAAGTGCATAATGAATAAATTAATTTGTACGCGTCCGGTCATAAAGCTCATTTCGCAGCGGCGCGATAACGAATCTCGCGCGTCGACGCCGATCTTCGATGTCGTTCTCGCGGAAATAATTTTCGCTTAAAGAGAAAAACAGAGAAGACGAGAGACTGTGAGAGAGGGAAAGAGAAACAGAAATCGTTTATTTCACACCCTCTTGTGGAATTGCGCTTTACAGCGAGTAAACGACGTTTTATCGGACGAGGAAGGGCGCGTAAAAAAATGAATTTCGTTTATGCAAATTATCAAACGGTTACGGGACCGAGTTTACCCGCGGCTCATGAAATTCCATACTGTTGGCCGGGAGTGTAGGACGTGGGAGGCCAAAATTGTCGCGCGCGTACACGCGTATAAAGCCCGCTTGACGGAAAACGATTCCCTTACGTACGCCCCGGACGGCCACTCGGCTAACTCATTTTTTACCTTTTCCACTTTTTTCCCATCTACTAGTTAGCCTCGACTGGTGTTTCCTCTCTTATTCTCCTTTTTTCGCTGGGGAACCTCGAGGATGTACAAATATTCCTGTTTTGTTATACGGGACGTATATATAGGCGCATACGTGACGCGAAATCCAATTTGAATCTCTCCTTCTCCCTCTCTCCGTCTCTGTCTTTCGTGTATTAACCATCCGGGGCTATTTACGAGCTTATCGAGTTTATTATTTACAGCGTTCACGCTCGGGTCATCGAGCTTGTTAACGTTTAATCGACTCCCACTCGATCTATTTTTTTTTTCTCTCTTCCCGCGAAACCCATTGAACGTACATGATAAATTAATTTTTTCTCCCCTCCCGTCGGGAGTCAAAGTGCGGTAATTACGTGATATATCGTTCCGGCCTGCGTGCGATTTGTATTTATATCCCGAAACGCGCCCTCGTCATTCTTTCGACGAAATTAATGATTTATAACCGCGGCTCTATTTATCTCGCTCGAACGCACGCGATTGGTAGAAACGGAGAGCCCTCACCGAGACTCGATCGTCGGATTATCTGTCTCTCGCGGCTCTTCTCGCTCGTCTGCCAAAAATAAATAATATCGTCGAGAGAGGGCGAATGAAAGAGCGAAACGGCGCTATAACGGATTACACGCGAGCACGACCGAGAACAACCGGATTACGCCATACCAGCCTCCATCCCTACTCCGTTGCCCGGCTCACTCACGCAATATTTACTTCACTTTCGTACTTCGTATTTGTTAATCGTATTAAAATGTTGGCGTTCCGTAGACTACACCGATACCCGCTCCTCTACCCGCCCTCACTCCCGGAGAATTGCAATCGTATTTTAAATCGCGCGCGGTTATTAACGCGGTATATTCCACAGGAAAACTGCGGAAATTGCGAAAATTACGAAAGTTCGGAGCGAAACCGTCATAGCAACGCGAGAGACGCGCGACGCGTACTCCCCGGGACCTTTTGTTCAGCGAAATTCAACCGAGCTTTTCCTAACGCTCGTTCGCATTTTATTTCATTTATTATTCACGTTTTTTTCGCTCTTTCTCTCCCTCTCTTTTTTTCATTTTTTTACTCTCGCTCTCGCTTTTCCGCATTTTTTCTCTCTTCCTCTTTTTGAATTTAGATGTGCAATTTGCCTTCGATTATAATCTTCTTCGTTTCGCTCTCGCGAACCGAGTCTTATTCATTAAAATACATGTTATTATTAAAAAATATATCGACGAGATGCCGAATGAAGGTAAATTAACAATTGCATTTTAATCCGGCGCGTTGAATATTCCGAGTTCAATTTACGGAACTTTGCGTTTGGGAAGTTTTAATTCTCGTGTACGGAAATTTGCCTTTTTTTGTTATTTTCTGCTAAAGAATAGGACAGTCCTAATCTTTGGCTCTTTCCTTCGGCTGGCCTTTTTTTTTAATAACCAAGAAAATGAAAAACTTACGGAGCCTCGGCGAATTTTAATTAGACGAAGAAATAAGGTGAATCACTCAAGAATAAATTTCACCGATTCCATTTGACGAAATTGGCCCGAAATTTCAATGAGTAGATTTGAATTAAATTCTGATCATTTATTTTCTTATTCTTCTTGCAGTATATCGAGTCAACGTTATTTTACCCCTTGCCGTTATTGATTTCTTCGCCCTAACGCACCACGTAGCAATCCTAATTACTGTAATTTCCCCGCAATCAGAATTTTCAAAACGGCAGATAATAAACATGGATGTTTTATGAAAGAATAACCGGTTATTAGGCAACCTCTCGCTACGTATTTAATGTTCTCGTACGCGAATGATAATTCCGTCGTTAAATATGCGTGAGTTATGTGTACAGGCAGTGCACACAATCTAATTAAATTTAACGTATCTTTTTAGTCCACTCAATGAGCTCTCTCGACCTACATTCCTTCGCTCGGCAAATTACGTTCGGTTATCGATTTTTAATTTCATCCGTCATATTCCATATTCCATCGTTATATTTTCACATGTGTGTGTACGCGAGGTGCTCCGTTTCCACGTTTGTAATAAATAATGCAATCGGGAACGATCCGCGCGCAGATGCTGCCTGTACGAGTGAACTATAACCGGACATGTTAAAATGCGATAACAGGCTTGATATTCCCCAACAAATATATTAAAACTAATGCCCGACGAGTGCATCCGTTTGAAATTGGTAGATGCGCACGCGTGTGTGTACGAATGGCGTATTCGCGACTAATCAGCGATATACGCGAATTATCGATAGGATGTATTTATGACAGCGGCACACGCTGCAATCGTTTTCGGTGCATCCCCGAATATCGACATTCGAATTTATCCTCTGCCTAAATTCGCGATTTTTCGCTCTTTTTAATAATCGAGAGCTTCAACTGAAATCAATCCACGCTCGCGAACGATATCTTGGAATTTTCTGAAGACATTTCCTAATTGGATACCGACATCGGGAGCAGTGACGCTAGTCAATTAGGCCAATTAAAAACTTCAATTTGCATCTTCGAGAGACAGCTATAAACGCGTCTCGCAGGTATAACCAGCGTACCGATACAGGAATCGGAATTGTTGGGTCGCGCGATAACGCTGAGTCAAAGATAGGCGAAGGAGTGGAACGGCGGGAGGGGAGTTCGAGGGAGGTAAGGGGGTGGTATCGTGATGCAGAGGAACGGAGGAGGGGTGGATAGCTAGCTTCTTGCTGTCTTGGCAAATATTTCCTCCTGCGGGCCTCGACGTCGGACTACGTGACAATTCGGAGATATCGAGCTCTCTCTCTCTCTCTCTCTCTCTCTCTCTCTCTCCCTCTCGTACCCTCTGGCTTCTATTTGGCATCTGCTATCTCTTTCCGTCTCACTTTTGACCTTATATAGTACATAGAGTGATATAAACCGTATATAAGCGCGACGGAAGTCGCGAGCCCGCGAGGCGCTCTGTCTACATTTTAATTATTCCCGACAGAGCCAGAGAGGGAGATACTGGGAATATAAGCGCGAGGTTTATACACACACATGGACGTAGAGAGACGCGTGTATAAAGGATATAATCTCCACGCGTGAACCCGAGGTGTCCTCCGAACCCAAAGCCATGATAAACGCTCACGTTTCTCAGGCTCGATTCTGATAAACGTCGTCCCCGCGATGAGCCCTGTCTTCGCTCCCGTCGAATTGTTAGTCGCGACTTACGGTCGTGCTACCCTTTCGTCGACCCTCTAGGACGAGAGAGAGAGAGAGAGAGAGAGAGAGAGAGAGAGAGAGGAAGAGAGAGGTAATACGCGAGAATCCTGTCGAGAAGGAATCGCGTGGGGTGGCCCGGGGAATACGTAATCGCGCGAGCACTCGAGACGCCAACTGCCAACGTGGGAACTTTGCTATCTCATTTTGATAAAAGAAACAGGGGGAGAATTTTTCGACAACTTTCGCGATAAATCATCGCGAAACCCTCTTCGGGAGAGTCTGAAGTGAGTCATTTTTTTTGCAGTCCGGAGCGACGGCTCGACGTGTTCGCTCTCCTTACGAGAAACAACGATTCCGCGTGGAGCTACAACCACTGGACGTTGAATTAACGTCGTCTCGTTTCGCGAATCACACCCGGTGCGTACACTCAGTTATTCCGCGTAGTAATGGCAGTCGTCTGTGGTATAGTAAAGGTCGCGTGCCCCCAACACTGAGTGTTACTTTGAATTTTAACTACACAGCATCTCGGGATTACTACTTGAAGTACTATAAATCGTTCGTGGAATTCCGAGAAAAATGTTTTGCTCTTACAATATTAAATAATTTTTGAGTTACGTACTTCCGATACGAGCGCGCATATCCCGAGTTAATTTTATCGCAATATGTAAAAATACAAGCTGGTTGCATACTGTGATTCGATTTGAATAAAGCTGAATGGTGAGATCGAGACCATACTCATCGAGTTAAGAATAACGTTTGATCGACACTGAAAATTTTTGAAAATTTCGAAACCACAAATCGAATATCGCAAGAGACAGATTTTCATTGACGTTTCGCAAAACGTTTACTATTTAAAAACGTGCGGTGATTTTGGAATATTCATGAATATTCAACTCTACGGAATTGGAAAATAAGCGTGAATTATGACAGCGGATTTAGTTTATCCAATGTCAGGCTTATGTCGACTTAATAATGTAGGTAATGACTACAAAATTAGGACAAAAGAACTCATTTCACGAATCGGAACATTCGAACAAGTTGACGCCAAACGACATTTCTGTGGAAAATGAAATCCGCCGTACCGATCAACCACACTCGGATTTTCGTATATTTGCGTTTTTGCGGACGAGAGGGAGGGGAGGGGGGAGGCAGTTTTTTCATCCTTTTACCTGATGGTTGGTCAACAAGAATAATTCGATCGACAGAGGGGATGAAACCTTCGTTTGGATATCGTGGTTTATTTATTAAACGTAACGAATATACACAGCCTCTACTGTATTTGTGTACAGTAATACTTTTCCACTTTAAAATTGAAATGGCAACTCGGATTATCTAGTGAAAATGACCGTCGTCGGACCAATTGGTTGATTTTAGTACGTTAATTAACAAACACGGGCGATACAGAGTGTAAAAATAACACGACTTTTGGTGTATTTTACAGGTTTTTATATTCTTCCGAACTTCGGGCTAGGTCTACGCGTTTATATTTACAGTGTGTCCCGGAATAACCGCGCCTCGTTAAAACAGCAGATAGCTCGTAAAATTTAGATTGAATAAGTCTTCATACATTTTCCGATTTACTATTAATGTTACTTTCTTTTCGCGCATAAATCATTGGTAACAGTAGTAAACTATTATAGTGATTTAATAAACGAACTATTCTCACGAGAATTAAGTTGGTTACTTATTGGCGTATAAACATTCGGATAATTTAGAAATTATTGATTGTCGTTTCATAAATTTTGGCGGGAAGTAGTATTTAATAGAGTGACATTTAGCTTAAGGGGAAGAGAAGGGGGAGCTATACATCCTCCCACAGTTGCACCCCAAGAGGATTATCGGGACAACTTCTGGCGCGAGAATCTCGCTAGGCGAGGGGTTGATCTCGGTCCGAGCGAAGCGTTGGATTGCTAAAATATAACCTCTCCTCTTTTTTTCCTCTTCATCGCTCTCACCCTCCCTTTTTTCACCCTCCATTCAATCTCGTCCCCCCTCTCCCTCGATAATTGCCGAAATTGATTTTGCGTGTATCCGAGCGCGATCCAGCGTCCCGCTTCGTTAGAATTTCTAGTACGATTGGAGAGAGCAGGGGGTGGTGAATCGAGGGGACGAGAAATTCGCAAATTCTGCTCGATCCCACACATACATCTCGTGTGCTATATACGTACAGGTTCATATATACGTACGTATAAATGGAATAAAGTTCTTTGTCGCGTTATCGAGACTCGATCGTTAAAAAGTTTCGCGGTATGAAGTGCTAATTTTCGCGCGAGAAGTTATACTCGCGTCATATTCGAGGTACATCGACTCGCGTATAACACATATAGTCTCGTATATAGCGCGCCGAGCCCTACATGCAACTCGCGTTATTTATGCACGCGATTCACTTCGCACTCTGTCGCGCGATTTTACGCTTTCCCTGTACAAGTAGTATATACGTACATGCGGATCGCGTGTACGTGTGTTTTTTTTAAAACCTTCCTCCCTCGCGCTCGCTCATTTTTCCCGGGTCCCTTTTTCACCATCCTTCAACGCGCTTCCCGGACTATCTTTTATTTCAAGAGGGGCCTCGTCACGTTCCCCACGAGCTAAAAAAAAGAAAGAAAGACGGAGAAAGAGATATAAAGAAACAGAGTAGGAAACCCGCGGCATCGTCTCGTCCTACAACTCGCGAGTCGTCGTCGGGGCCGGGGTTTTAATTATTCCTGTAGTAGAGGCGCAGGCGAGACCTAGAATAAACCGTCAACCGGATACGTATTCGGCTGACCTGCGATATTCATGACGAGACCGACTCTTCAACGAGAGCGAGAGGAGGACCTGTCGCGACCTGGACCGTCGCCCCGAAATAACGAGAAATATCGATTCGTCGCGTGTGCGCGCGCGAGCGTTGCTATACGCCAGGACACAAAAGGGAGAGGAGAGATAGAGAGAGAGAGAGAGAGTTGGTGAGCAAACGAGAACGCAGCAGGCTCGCGCGAGTAGCGTACAACGTCACGCCCCCGTGTCAACTGTACGATTCTTTTGTTACGCATTGCAAGATCAGCTAGCATCCAGCGCACTGAGACCTTTGTTGCTCGGCGCGTGTCGTTCATCCCTCTCAAACCTTTTTTTCTTTCCTCTCTGTCTCTCTCTCTCTCTCTCTCTCTCTCTCTCTCTCTCTCTCGCTCGCTCGCTCGTTTTTAACCTACTCTATCTGACGATTCTCGCTCCCTCCCCTCTCGTTTTCTTCTTTGCTACTCTGTCCCGATTTTCTCCCCTATTTTTCTTCTCTCTCTCTCTCTCTCTCTTTCTCTCTCTCTTTTTCTCTCTTCTCGTTTTTTGCTTTTCGCAAGGTATGCTATTGTTCGATGACTCATATTGTGCAGTCAGATATCGTTTTTGTTATAGGAATTTCAACTTTTGTCACTCACCGCGGTTTTGAACGATAGACAGCCGAGGTGGCCTCGTTCATGGTCACAAATTAAACATTCGGATTTTGAAAGTTGAAGTAAACAAATGCCAGCTATTGAGAAAAATCATTCAACGAGAGATGGAGTGGGTAATTATAGTATTTTGGTAGCCTCAGAGTAGGTTGCTCGTAAAAAATCAAACCACCGAATATATTGCTCTATTTTAAATTCTGAAAATTTGTTCGAGTGTAATACGAAAATCTCCGAATAATTGGAATTGTTATTTTTTTTTTTTGTTCGAAAAACTTCGGAAACTAGAGAAAATTGCTACGAGGAGTGATGTACATTTGAATCGTCTGTGCCACTTCACTCGATACTTAACCCGCTGTGCACTAGAAAAAAATTCAACGATATGTGGATTCAGAGAGGTTCGACCTTTGTTCTTCCATTCTACCGTGTTTACTCTCTCGTCGGATTCGTTCTTCTGGATTTTCGTGTCTCTCTCTCTCTCTCTCTCTCTCTCTCTCTCTCTTTATATTCGACGTTCCTCTCTCTCCCTCATTTGCCGGCGCACGCCGAATTTTTCGGATACCATTGTTCGCGATACTCGTGGAATATTGTTTTGAATATACGTTTCTCGGAGGGAGCTTCGCTTCTCGGTATTTTCGTGCAATTATATCGCGCTATAGGCCAGCTTCGGTGTTACGCGCTGGTGCACGTTAAAAAATAAAGAAAAAAAACGAAAATAGAAAGAGGAAAAGCGTATCTCCGCGATATAATTTCACGAAATGCAAAAAATCTTTATAATCGTCGCTTTATTTCCGTTCGCGAGAACATCGTGCGAATTATATCTGAAAAAGGAAGGAATGGAACGGAACGTCCGTGGAGGGTGCGCACACTGTACGGGGTTAATTTAGATAATTTTTGACGCATGGCGAGATCCGGGGCGCGTATCCTGTAGAATGGCCCTGCGAAATGGAAAAGAGAGAGAGAACGGAAGCTTTGTTACCTCGACGCGTGTCGCTATCCTCGTTTTTCCTCGGTACACTTCACTTTTCGACTTTTTGCCTTCGTTTTCTCGTTTGCCGGTGCACTTCTCGTTCGTTCGCTAGGATTTTTCGAACTCACCGCACACGGAACGCATTCCATCGATATCTTACACCTACTTGATTTTCCACCTCGCTTTTTCATACATTTCTCTCTTGAATTTTCAACCGTTAATTCATTTACAGTCGGCGCTATAATTCTCTTCCAAAAGCGAACCAGGGGTATAAATTTTTTTGCCAAAAAATAAATACTACGATAGAAAGAGGGGAGAGAGAGAAAGAGCATAATGAAATAGTCGAGAGTTATTAACGGGTAAAGTCGTAAATAACTGCGATAAAATTCACGAGAACGGGCGAATGGTATTAAAAATAATAATAACGAGAAATATGAGTGATGTGAGCATGACGGGATTTCTAAACGAAATTGACTCGTTAATAAAAAAATGTGACAGATTGTGAAATAGCCACAAAATAGTAGGAATAATTTTTTATGATTACCTCGTTTTGTAAAGTCGATAAATATAATATCGTAGTCTCTTCAGCTGGAAAAATAAAATTTTGAAGAGACATTTTTACATTTTAACTAATCAGGAACGATTTTTGGGTAAATCTCAGTGATTTCAAGCGGCACGGGGAAACTTGCGGATATTCGTATTCATCTTCTGTAAGATGAACCACGCCCATGAAATTCAAAACTCTGTTTTATTAACGAAAAACCCGAATAATTTTAGATCGAACGTAAAACTGAAGGACTTTTTATACAGAATTTCATGAGATATTTTTCATTCGCATAACTTACGATTGTTCCTACACACCCTGTATTTTACAAACGAAGTCCCGTATAATCGGTTGTGTCGTGTTCAGCGTAAAGAGGAAAAGGTCGAAATAAAGAACGAAAAGAATCGAGAGAGGAAGAGAGAGAGAGAATGAGAGGCGGGAAAATCGTATGAAATCGTATGCAAATAACGCGGATGTAAATTTACATAACGTTTTGGCGCATTGCAAGACCTACTGCACCCGAGAGCCGTGCGCACGACCTTTGTTACCTCCACTCGCGCGTGTCGCTCGCCGTTTTCCGCGCTCTCTCTCTCTCTCTCTCTCTCTCTTCTTCAACCTCTTTTCCCACCCGGTCCCTCTCTCTTTCTATTTTTGCTCGTCTTTTTTCTTCCTTCGTTTTCTCGTTTACCGGAGCGCGAGCGTCCCGTGCCGCGCCGGAATTTTTCGGACCGGAGAGACCGAGTGGAGAGATATTATTTCGCTATTACCACGTGTGCGCGACGCGGTGCGAGGAATTCTCGATCATTTTTCGACGAATAACTTCGCCCGAACGAATTCAAAGGACGTGATGCGTGTCGTAAATAGAGCTAAAGTTAGCGAACCGAGCCGCATTTTAGTTGCCTACGCCACACCGACACCCGCGCTCGGAATTCGTAAAAGTTTTTTCCCCAAACGCGTACGAATTTTTCGTTAATTTCGTTAGCTGACGCGGAATTGTGAGTTTTCGCGTTAAAGTTACCGTAATACGATCCAGAGAGAGAGAGAGAGAGAGAGAGAAAGATGAAAAATATCGAATTCGATAAATATTCATTCGAGCGCTCCCGTAATAAGTACAAAAGCCGTTTGGTATATCCTTCGTCGGATTTGCCGTGTTCCAACAATCAATAAAAAAATATCCATGTCGAAAATCGTGGGAATACAAAATCCTCGGTTTCCAAGTATTTTTCTTTCGCAGTGGTGAAAATTTGCAGGTTTCACAGAATTCCAGACCTTATTAAAAATACCGAAACGAGGCGGAGAGCGAAGGAATGAAATGAATTCGAGATTCGCATCCACGGATTACCCTAGACCGATAATCATAACGTTCGAGCCGGGAAATTCGTCCCGTGGCTGGCCACTGGCGTGCGTAATGCAGTCGTCGTTTGGGAGCTATGCGTGCGAACAACCGTTCGAAAATCCGATCGGATTAATACAACGCGCTCGCGCACCACCCTGGTACATTTGTTTTGCATTTCAACCGTTACATCCAGCACGCTACCTCGCCAAATGGCGCACCGCTGCCGCTCCGATTGCGAATTTATGGCTCGCGCGCATGGCTATCCTCTTCTCGAGCGCGTATATACGACTTTGCAACTTTCCGGAAAAACGAAAGTGGGGATTGGATTTTAAGTCGAAACGAATCGCCTTGAATCGTACATACAGCCACAATTTTTCGATCCATTACTATTCGTGGAGGGTTCTACAGGGCGGCTCGATTCGACCGTACGAATGAAGTAGAAAAGCGAATTATAACTAGATCAAATCAATTTTTAAACTCCGAGCAACGTACATTTATTATCGGAATGGCCAAACGAGAAATCTTTGGAAAATACAATATCGCGTAGTATCGGAACGATATTGGTTGATAGCTGACGCTCGGTTGCACCGAGACACCTTGTATAATACATCTCGGTCGAATCGCCGTTTCCCGGCGTGCCGATCGTCTATCACCGAAAACGAAGCCGGAAAAATCATTTCTCTCCCTTTTTTTCCGAGAGTTGGAAAAAATACACGAGCTGCACACAGAGGAGGGAGAGGAGAAAGAGAGAGAGAGAGAGAGAGAGAGAGAGATATAGAGAACAAAACCGCACGAAATCGATATTAGATTAAAAACGCGGTGACGCGAAATCCATCGTGTTTTCGCCGCCCGGGCTCGAAACACCCGACCGTAATCGGGTGAAACGCTCGGATATATCCCCGTTTTCCATATCTCCTCCCCTCTCCCCGCCCCTATCTCCTCGATATTTTAATTCTTCCGCGTTCCCGGTATTTCCAGTTTTGTACCAAGCCGCGTGCGTACATCGCGATTCACTTTTGCTGTTCAGCCCTGAAAATCGAAAACTAAACGAGCAACGTTCGTTACGGCGCAACCCGAAACCAGAATGTATATCCGTCTTCGTTGAATGAGAACACGAGAAGGTCCTCAACGAAATTCCGCGGTCGCGAAATTTTCGTGTATACGTCCGTTGACGGGATTTTTTCCTCTCTTTTTGCTCGTTTGCCTTTTTTGGCCTCTTCATTTTTTGTATATTCTCTCCCACTCTCTCTCTCTCTCTCTCGCTCTCTCCCTCGCGGTACGTCGCCGAGACAATGCCACGTTGCCGGAAATGAAGCTCGCCCGGCGCGAGCGCGCGCTCTCCATTCTTCGGTGAAAACCGGCTACTTTAATCAGTTACGTTTTTACGCGACTTCCTACGTCCGACCCCGTTGCTCCCGTCCCACTCTTTCTCTTGAGTTTCTTTCATTCTCTTTCCCTTTTTTTGTCACCAGGCCTGTCTCATCCCTTCTCGTGCTCCGGACAATTTTGTCACGGTTACGCGCGGAAAAGCATACTGCCATTGAGCATGCACGAGTAAAAATACCTCTAGTGTGAGAGAGTGAAAGAGGAAGGCACAAAGGGATATAGAGATTCGCGTAAAAATTAGTTTTCCCGCAAGAGTTACGTCGCGTATTTTATTTCACCCGTTTTCCAATATTTTCCGTGTAAAGAGTAAAAATCAACTCGATATTTATCTCGAGCGATTTACATTTCTGATAGAATTTCCATGCAAAATAGTTGAACGCGAAACTAAATACTCCTTCGAAAAATATTTCAGAAGCTCTTTTTAAAAATGAGTTATTCTACAAATAACGTTTCTCAACTCAAAACAATTGTATTAACGCAGAAAAATATTTTAAACGTCAAATTTCTTTGCCATAAGGGCTCTAAACCTTTAATGCAGATATTTTGACGTATAAAAACATTTCTATCGAAATATTAACGTGTAAGTATATACAACTCGATATTTAGCCTATTCGACTTGGTTGGATCCTCGAGAGAGTCTCGATGGGGAGGGAAAAAAGGCACGTTTCATATCGTTAAATTACACAAAATTTATTCGACGCCGGAGCTACATCGAACTCGGGAATATAAGAGGGGAGGAAAAACGCGAGTTTCTTTGATCGGGAGCCATCAATCGATATTAGACGGGATGCTGAAGAGATGGAGGGTGAAGTGTCGGGTGGAAAGATGAGTTTTGAAATTGTAATTCGGATGAAAGCCAGTAGTAGCGCGTTCTTTGTCGAACCCCCAGGATTGACGTGCAGGTGAGAAAGCGGGGAGCAAAACGCGATCGAGGGCTCCGATAAAACGAAATTAATGGCCCGATGCAGTCTTTAGTATTCTCCTACAATTAGTACGTCGTTGTCGGCTAATTTATTCGCGCTGCATACCGATGTAAAAAAAAAGCGATTCGTTTCATATCGAGCACTCGTACCTCTTTCTCGTGAACAAACGTAATATATTTCAATCCCGTGAGATTTGCATCCGATTTTTGTCACATCGAGCACCCACTCTCGAACGGCAAATTAGTTCCGGCAAATTGGGCCCGTGATCTATCGGCTGCTGCGAGAGATATCGGTATTCATTGAATTAAACGAGAGAGGGAAAAAATTAACGAGCTATCGCTCATAGTCCTCGATTAACGCTTGTTTTTTTCTCGCGAATCGTCGAAATAAATTCCCGTGCGCGTTAATTTTATCTCTGAAATCGAATCAGTTCGGATTGCATTGAAATAGCGTATAAACGACGAGCGAGTCAATAATGATATCACCGAGTGTTTTTGACGAATCAAAAATTTAACGCTTGAAATTTTTCAGTACTTCATTATTTCCCAGGGTTCATGCGAAGTGCATGCCCGTCGATTAATAATTCCGCAGGAGATACGCTTCTGTCGCTGAAAATATCGAGGATTCGATTTTATCCATAGCATTATAGAAAATTCCGTTGATACAATTAAATACTTATTAACGCATCCATAGCCGCCCATTTAATTTCCTCGTCGGTAATTATTTTTCTACCGGGCGTGACTGCGCACTTGGTTATCTATTTTTTTTTTAAACTTTGTTTCAGTTTCCCCCTTTTCTTTCCATCTCCTTTCTTGGGCTCTGAAGAGAAGTCACTTCTTTTTCGCCGAGGCAGACGGAGTTAATGTAGGTCACTCGACATCGGGAAGAAATTAATAAGCAGGTTCTACCCTCCCCCCCCCCCCTCTCTCGCTCTCGCTCTCTCCTCGAAACTTTTCAGACCTTAAGACGGTCTCGTGCAGCAGCCACTCTGCGCGGCCGTAGACCACCGCCAATGTGGTATGTAGGTATAATATATTTTTGTGCCGATACCCCTTCAGTCCATTATACAAAGCGGACTTAAAGTTATAAACTGAAAGTTTTCATCCCCCGCTAAAGATTTACGCCTTTCGCGTCTGTAATTTAATAGAGCATATTTTCCGCGGGTCTTCCTTCTCCGCTACCCGAGAGAACCTGAAGCTGCCCTCCACTCTTATATACCAACTTTCGTATCACGCCTCTCTCTCTCTCTCTCTCTCTCTCTCTCTCTCCTTCTCCCGTTCTCTCTTCCCTTTCGTACTTCCGAAACGTGAGTGGACTTTTTACTCAACGATATATCGCTAAAAATGAGAGGGCTGGCAAAAAAAGGTGGATGTACATTATATAGAGATATAGAAGGAATCTGCCCGGGGATCGACTATCGCGAGTCCGCACCGAAATTATTATTCATGGAGTTCGAGAATGCAATTTCAATAAAGTAGTACGAACCCGGCGATGTCGAAACGGAGTCACCGAGATTCTCTCGCTATCCGATGCAACTGTTTTTTTCTTCTTTCTCCGCACAGAATATGAATGGTTAATGAGAAGGCCCCGAGGATTGGAACGGACACGAACTAACGAAAACAAAGTTTCTCGCAAAGAGATGCCGCGGATGTATTCATTCCCTCTCGAATTTCGACAATTTTCGATAAGCCGAGAAGTTGCGTCAGTTCAATTACCATCTAATTAACGATAAAACAATTTTTTCAATCGAGCGGAAAGAAATTCGAATTCGTTGGAATTCCTGTGTTTTTAACAGAGTGAGACGCGATTCATAGAATAACGTAAGTACGAGTGACAAATCATCGATTGCTCAACGGTTTGACTAATTTGTGTGGATTCTATCAATTCGATATATCGTATCGAGCATTTCCTCTGATTCGATTTTGAAGAATAAAGGAAGGAAGAGAAAGAGAGTAGGAGAGAGATGGAAATGTATCCATGCCTGATAATTTAGAATAATATCCTCCGAATGGCCCATAAATCCTTTATAACGAACCACGTACGTACGCTCGATGGAATATCGAACACCGTGCGGATGCAAGGGAAAAGGGAAAAAATTAAATTTCGTTCTATTACACCGAGCGATCAACTGCAAAGTCGGTGGAGGATGGTGGGTTTTATGCATGCATCCGAGAGGAGTGCGCGAGATTAATTTATCTTCTTACGGCCGTATTCCGCCTTCGTCCTGCAGGCACGGAAAATGTGCGAGAGAAAAAAGAAAGCAAAATAAAAAAATCACAGAGAGAGAGAGAGAGAGAGAGAAGATTGCATTATTTTTATCAAACAAAGAGGCGTAACGGGCGAGGAGGAGAGGGCGTGTTGAAGTAATACATTCTGTTGCTTTAACGAATCGCCGAGTTGGACATGATTTATCACGCGGGACCTGGATATCTATACCATCTCTCCCTCTTCCCATGCAACATGCACAATATTGCGAAAAAGGGCATGAAATTGAATGCAGGAAAAGGTGACGCTAATTTCCTCGAAACGACGTACGATATTTTTCCATTTCCATCGATCCTGCGAGTGTCAAAGTGCCACGGGATGTATAATAATAATACTGTTTCCGGATGAGAAGAGTAATCGGACTCCGAGCCGTCGATTATCCCGATAAAATATCGTAATCTCTACGGAAAGTCTCGACGATTCCATCCGCTCGGCCACTATATTATTCAACGAGTTTTTAAATTTTCAGTAAGATTTCGTGTAAACGCGCCCTGCAGGAATTTGCCAGGCCTGCGGAATACGGAGCAAGAATTTTCTTTTTATAATTTAATTTCTTTATTCGTCCGGCTTTTTTTATAACTTTAACACGAGCTAAAAATACATAGAAAATTAAGAGGCACGGCCGACGTGGGATAAGATATGCGCCACGTTTAAACGAGCTCTTTAAATCTCGAAAATTCGCTCTCACGCTCTTGTTCGCCGCCTCTCTCACTCTCCCGCGAACGAGCCTCCTCGTACGGAATTATTAAAAGCGAAAGAGTCACGCGAGCTGTTTACGTAACGCTCTTTTTTTTTATACGAGAGAGGAGATAAGAAGGGGTGAAAAGGGGTGGGGGTGGATTTTGTTGTGACTCAGCGATTAAGCGCGTGCCGACTGCACTTATACTCGAGACACGGCTCGAGCGAGTTTACGCGCGCACACTCGTGCGGGTAAGCGCATGCATATACGCGTATTAAAGTAATCCAGGCGAATGAATTTTTTCGCCGTTGCGTAATCGCGCGCGCCCGTATCTTCGGAGGCGAAGCGCCCGTGGAAGCTGAAAATGAATGCGAGGCGTCTAGCTTCGCCCTCTACTCACCGTTACCGTGTTCTTAGATACACCTCGTTTACATAATGGCGCCATAATAGTCAATGGAAGTGCGCGCGAATTCAGCTAAGCGGCTCAAATGAGTACGGCAGCGAGGGACCTCGAATTGCGCCCGAGTTAGCAGGGGGAGGGCCTCTTTCGGTCCGCGCGCTCTCTCGTGTACCCGCGATTATTATTTTCGGCGAATTTCTTGAATTTGTACCCGCGTGCCTATACGTACCATGTGAATTATACATATATGCATACAGATCTCCGAGCAAGTAGGACGCGCCGAAAATAACTCACTCGACTCGGAAAAATAAACAAGATTCCCTCGGAAATAAATTTGCCCTCGAAATTAATCCATCCAGAAGTTAAACTCGACGGGATTATAGGTCGAGATGGTTTCGGGACTTACCGGTAGGTACGGGGTATCTCGGGAGTACCATAGAACTTTAAGTAGCGCGAGGGCCGTTAAATTTCGAATATAACGTTTTTTGCTGTTGCAATAACGCGACGAGTCTTATTTGGAAAACAAAAATCGCGTACAGGCACGGAAGAGCACATTGTTGAGAATATTGTTGAAAGTCTTTTGTCGAATGTGATGCAAATTGCAATGGCGAAGCTATTCGACATTCTACAGCAGCGAGAACGGAATACTCCGATTTTCTACTTTCTCACATCAATGTCGAACAAGCGGACCATAATTTCGAATGCAGTTCAAACAAGGCTAAATAGCTTATCCTTATTGTTATTTCGTTTAATGCACAGAACGAGCTCTTGAGCTGCGGGGTAATAAGTATAAGAGGGCACTCGAAATCGAGTTATTAAAACCCCTTATCCTAATTAAAAAGAAAGCGAATCCGGTATAATAAACGTTCCGTATCGTCTCTCGACCGAGAGTCTATATCGGCGAAATTCAACTTTTGTTATATAACTCGAAAAATACGCCCCCACTGATGGAACGAAAAATATTTCGAACTCAATTATCCCGTCCTTCGGGAAGTTTCGAGTATAGAGAGACATTACAGGAGTCTTCCGACCTATCGACCAGACCCCCCTCGCTATTATAAGAGTATTAGATTCGATTGGACCCCGAGCAAAGTACCGCGTCAGGGTCTAGACTCCGAAACTTCCAAGCGGGTTAGCACGATAATGCTTTTGATCCGTTACGTATTCTTTTATATATCTCGTTCCCGAAGATCCCGCATACTGCTCGGTTATAATTGTATCGAGTGGAGTTTTTTTTTCGTCGCGCCGTTGATCGATCTAAGGATATTCTGGGTGTGCAAATAGCACTCACCGATAGGGTAACCTGGTCTAAGAGTACGCATCCGATAAGAGTACGCATTACCAATTGCCGTGAAGACAATGACACACACACAGTCTCTAATTTTCAGCAGGATTTTCCATTTCTTTTTATAGAGGAAAAAATTTCCATAATTCCTTCAGACCTTCCACAATTTTAGCCACGTACAATGCTCGGTCTTTTTAATATCCTCCGATCGAATCGAGCCGGGGAGCAGAGAGAAAAACAGCTGCACTGCGTAGCGGCGGTTTGAAGGCACGAATTTCATCCGCATCCGACAAAACCCAACATCGACTGGGGAGGAGTAAACACAAGCGTGGAGAGGGCAATACTTTGTAATGGCTTCGAACGGAGAGCACGCGAGTGGAAGAAGACGAAAGACGAGACGGGGTAGGTTGGCAGCGATCGGCAGATGGATTATGCCGGATGTAATAGAGTGTCTGACGGCGCGAACTAGAGGATCCGATGTTTACCGGGATAGATTCGAGAAGAACGAAACACGAGGCAAACAAGAAATGCGGGAGACGAGGAGGGAAGGGGGGTTCGGTAAGGGGAGGGACGAAACAAGAATTCACGTAGGATTTGCGGGGTTACACGTGTACCGTGAACGAGGCCGTTGTTGCGCTCGCGTTCGGAACGTGTATTAACGGCTCCGGTTAGCTCGCTATAAGGCTTGTATCTTGATATCGACGATCCAGCACCTGCCCCCCTCCCTCTCGACTCTCGCCAACTTTGACGTCGAGGTATTTCACTGGATTCTCTATCGCGACGGAAAACGAATAGCGCCCGTTCGTACACAGCCCGGGCTATAATAGAGATTTCGCGGTATATACACGGGGAATGGGGATTTAATATGACTCGAGGATTACGGTGTGATTACCGCTGGCAGGGGCCAGAGTTGTGGTTAATTAATTATAAATATTTGTCCCCCCGCCCTCCCTCTAGAACGCTATATACGCCATCTTTACCGAGTCGTAATTGAATTTGCCCGAGGAATTTTAACGGACGGTTGATAAATTCTCATTTCGTAACGATGATAATAAGAAATACGAGATGGCGGGGTATAAGCAAGTGGAGAACAAGAACCGGAGAGGGAGGAATAGAGCACTACAGCCGAAGCCGTAAAACTCGCTCGTTCGTTTTAATTTGTTTACGACGGAGTACCTATTTAGTGTTAACGATTCACGCTTGGCGAAGATTTTAGCGCGCGCCGGCAGTTTGTTTCGTTAATGGTCCGCGTCCCGCGGAAGTTACACTCGCACGCACCACGGGATGTAAGTGGAGCGAGCTCGTATTGGCATATACCCTCCTGTTTTCCTCCCTAACAACACCAGAGGGTGCTGAGAATGCGAGGAGTCTTAGGGAACCGCGAGATAACGTGATCCGCGATGAATCACGCCAATTCACAGAGTTGGAAAAAATTCACTCGTTTCTCGGATAAAAGAGCAACGTAACTCGATACTCGAGTTGGAGTCGTTATTTGCGAATAATTTCGGTGACTAATTTCGTTATCGATGAATACCAGTTCGATTTCAACAGTCGCATTATTCTGCACGAGAAAAAGGCAGAGAAAATCTAACCGTTGCGATTTTTAAGAGCAACGATACTGGATTGCCTTGTCGAAATTGAAATATTAAATGTGAAAAATTGAAAGGGTCGTGTCGGGGATATTAAGCGAGTTCTTAACAAATTTCATATACGACGAGAAAGAAAAAAAGATTAAAGTGTATAGAATTTCGTTTTTTCCCTCTTTGTCGTATTTCACGTATACACGCGAGAAAAGAGAGCGTGCACGTTTGAAATTTTCTACCGCTTTCTGCGCGCAGTCACGGGCATCGCGAACGTATACTCTCACCCCCCTTTCGCGTATCGACGTTGCGCCCGAGCTTTTGTGCGCCGCAAAATCCGAAATCTTATTGCCATCGTCGTCGTATGAGAATTTTATCGGCTCGCGATAACCGTTTCTCTATTCTACGCGCTCGGAAAAAATGTTTGCCGAATCAGCTGGATGTTCATTTCGATACCGTCAAAATAATATTTTTATAATCCAGAAATAAACAATAAACAACCGCTTTTATTCGAAGCTGCGGTTTTTCTTTGAAAGGGTGAACCGTAGAAAGAAATTCGTTACCTTATTTCGATGTAAATTTCGCTCGAATTTTTTAACCGAAAGATGTACAATCGATCCTTACAGTTTTTTTCTAATTGTATACGCGAGAGAGCGAACCGAGAAGCGTTCAATGACGTCGTATGCCGCGAGAGATACTCAATTAAAAGTAATACGCGCCGACGAAAGCAGATTTGAAACTTCGACGTCGGCTTATAAGCTATTACGGTATTACACCCGGGCCGTATAACTACTGTTCAAGTAGTATAAATTGATATTGCGCGGGCTTACGAGCTCTGTCGTCGTGTCGCGTTCGAAACAAAAAGTTGACGGAACTCGCGATGTCAGTCAGAGAAATGAAATTTCGGATTTTCCAGTGAAACGTGCGCCGTTCATAACGGTGATAAAAATTCGCTTTGCGACTAATCGTTTGCACTCGAGTGGTACATACACGAAGCGTGGAACGAGAATATGATATTTCGTTCAGCCGCGTAACGTGTACTCTTGGAAAATAAATGAAAAAAACGGAATATCATCGAAAAGGTATCCGCGCGATTGTATTATCGTTTGCTGCAATTTATATTAACCCTTAGACAGCCAGCACGGTTCTATTCGAAGCCGCAAATTTGATACCGTCATTTTTTTGAATCAAATGCAATTCCATTTTTCGATGTTTTTTTCGCGCAGCAATCCGGTGAAAGAATTTTTCATTTGGAAATTCGTTTTTTGAGTTTGTTATATTCACGGTGTATAACTTTTTATGGAATTTCGCGTAAATTGTACAAGGTACACGCAAATTTTTGATGAATGAAATATTATGTTTGCAACGAAGAGATTCCCACTTGGCGCGGCTTAACGTTTGTCGAATAACTTGTGAAAAAAATTCTCAGGTGTGTTCTCTCACTGACAGATCGTGCAAGCTGCGTTGTCGCGATACGGAAAATTAAATCGCGGATGCAGCGGAATTACGACAACCTCTCGATATTATATTTCAGCAATTTGGCCGTGTCTCCGAGAGCCGTGTACGTTGTATGTGCGAAGTGGGCGGCTGTGTTATCGAAAAGGGAAAAACCGATTGCGCTGTCAGGCCAGGTATTGACGAAGTTATTGCGGAGGCGGAAATATATATTTCTGTTTTCCCAGAAAAAGCTTTTGCCTTGACGGCATTGACGCGTTCTCGCGCTGTGCACTCAAGATGCACACATAATTTAAGTGAAACGAGTGCATCGCAAATACGGATATACACATCCCTGGTCTCTCGATCTGCCACTCTCCATCACCCTCTCGCTCTAACCCTCTCTCTTTCTCTCTCTCTCCCTTGCTTTAAATTTTCCCTTCTTTTGCGCTTTGTCTTTCACTTTCTTGTCAACGATGTGGATCGAGAGCGAGTTTTTTTCCTACATATTAACGTTTGAATGCGAGATGTTATGCTGCACTTGAATAAATATTTCTCCTCTTTTTGTGTGTATTTTTTTTTTTCATCCCGAGTCTTTCATCAAGAGGAAGAGATACATACATGCATGCATATAATATGTCTATATATATCTCGTACGCATCATTAGTATGTTAATGCGCCATCCTACTGAATTTAATAACATCCAGTTTATTAAACTTCCGTCGTCTTCATAAATATTTAAAACGGCTTAAATACTCGCGAGAGAGAGAGAGTGAGAGAGGAGAAAGAGGAGAGAAGGACCGGGATTTTATCAACTTCTTACGTTCGATATCAAAGGAGGGTACGTGTTATTCCTACACTTTCGTTAAAACTACGATATGTATACAATCGCTTCCGAGAGTTGCCGGGATGGGGAATATCCGCGTAATAGAATCAGTTCCCTCTCGTCGTTTTCTTTGATTTTTCTCTCCTTTTTTTTCCTCTACCAGCCCCCTTTTCTCTCGATTTTTTTCTATCTACTTTTCTCGAGAACGTAACGCGGTTCGAATGGAAAGGCGCGATGGTAACGAGAAGCCGGGACGTTCTCGTACGAAGAAGGAAAAGAGAGAGAAAGGGAGAAAAGGGAAAGATAGAGACGAGCTTGAGAGAAACGAGGGACAGTGAGAAAAAGGAGAGAGAGAGAGAGAACACGGAGGTAGAAAACGGATTCACCGCGAGCCACGGAAGGAGCCGATCGATCTCACGGCGTGTTACGAGAATCGCTCGTTTCCTCGCGTGTATCCAGCCCATCCTCTCTCTTCGTTCTCGGCACCTTCGTTCTTACACTGGCTCTCTCTTGCTCTCCCGCGAGACCACCAAGCGCGTAGGGCGCATTTTTCGAACTGCCATTTCCCGGTCCTTGTTCCCTTCGGCTCCGTAAATCGGCTGCAACAATGGCTAACTGGATCCTCGATACGAACCAATCAATAACAGAGAAAAAAAAGAAAAGAAGAGAGAGAGAGGACCGAACCCGACAAGGCGCAATAAAGTTTCGAACATCGATGAGAAATTTTTCATAAATCGTGAGTACGTTTTATTAAAAAAAATCTCTCTCCACGCCCACCGTTTTTCACATGGAAACCGGTTCATACGGATTTTACGCGAAAGTTTTGATGAAGAATTCTGATCCGTATCGCGCGCGAACGAAAAACGAAATATCCCGGTGGTCTTTTCGCGAGAGGACTTTCCGTTCCGACTAAATCGAATCACTTAAAATTTCAATGATCAGTAATCAGTAATTTATATTTTGCACAGAAATTCGATCATATCGCTGCAACAGAAATTTTCGACGGAAATTGAAAAATTTTCCGATTGCATGAGAGGATTCAATCAAACATAATTATGTAATATATTTAACTTTTGCTATTCCAAGATGTGCTCGACACTATTCTCATAATGTAAAAATTGGTGTATACCACTTGAGAAATTCCGATATGAAGGAAAAATTAAGCTCGGTTACCCTCGAAGAGGTCCTTTGTGAAATTTTACGGAATGTAAGCTCCGTCTGCGATTGGCGAAGTCAGCGCGCGCGAGGGCGAGAACGGTCGAACTCTTAAACCAACACTGCCGGTTAATTGCCGGGCTTAAGTGCCCGGGTATTAAATCAATCGATATCCGCGCGCGCGTGGATTCAGCCCGCAGCGTGCGGTCGTCCGGCTCGAATGAATGTCAAACCCGAAAGAAAGCAAAAAAATCCTGGGCTGCGTTTAACCGAAGCAATGTGTGCAAAAAAGAGAGAATGAGCGAGGGAGAGAGAGAGTCGGACGAACTCTCTCGGGCGTGACATTGACTGAAAAATCCGTGACGCGACGTGACGTCGCGGCCAGGATAATTTGTCGACGCGCCCCTGACCATAATTTACCGCGACCCTATATCTCTCTCGAGCTCGATATTTCGTAATTGATTGGAGAGAAAAAAAAGAGTCTAGATGCGATAGCCCCCTCGCCTCTCCCCAAAAAGCCTCTAGCCCTACTTTTTCAATTTTCGTTTTTTTTCTCTCTCTCCCTCTCTCTCTCTCTCTCTCGATATATATTAAATATATTAGAGGAATTTAATCTAATTTTCGTCGAAATACCGAAACCGGCCACTCTCTATTAAAATCAAAGCTCTCGATCCGCGGTATTTGATCGCCAACGGAATTTAATGACTAAATCCAGCGGGATTAATATTCACGGCGTAGAACGCAACGGAAATTCCTAAGCAGCTGCCTCATTCCGTCGTTGAGAATTCACCACACGGAATTGAAGAGTTCTCGCTAGTGGGTACCACGCCTCTCCTTCACCCACCCCCATCGCCCTCTTCCTCCCACCCCCTCGCTCGTCGCGCGTCGTGCCGCGCGAGTCGAAAGTCGTCGAGGTAGCGCGCCCGTCGTTACGTACTTCCTGGAGCAAAAACTGCCTCTCTGCTCGTATTTGCATTAATTTAAATATTCAACCCACCCTCACTCGAGCCCCGACGATGAGGAGCAGCAGCCCCTCTGTGTATCGCGAGGGGCTCTCTCGCGCGACCGGGGACGAGATTTACGGTCTCTTTATTCGGCCCTGGCCAACGCCGATCGGCTAATATCGGGTCGATTATGGGGACGCTGCGGCCTCGGTACCTAATTCGTCTCGTTTGCTCCATTATCGAAGGGGACGAGGTGTCAAAAACTTGCCAATAAGGTTACCGTCACTGCGAGATCGGTATTCCGATTAAATTTTCCATTAATACTCTCTAAAATTCAATTTAATTCTTATTTCGAGAAAACTCGATCGATTGAATATTTACTTGGATATTGTAAACAGAAATGCTTCGTTTTGGTGAAATTGATTATTATTTAGGAGAAAAAATACTTAATCGGTATTCAAATGAATTATTCGGTTAATTTGACGTTTTTCCCGATAAACCGGATTAACTGGGGATCTCTTTCGATTATCAGCACTTCAATTTATCTTCATTTATAAATTATTAATTCATTTCTCAATCTGAGATATTCGCGTACGCTCTACCAATGTTGTGGAGAATAGAAACGAATTGGTTCGGCAAATAATCGGCGTGTTGGTTCCGATGTATATATCTCTTGTCGGTAAACTGGTATCGTTAATTATCGTCGAGTGCAGATTTCAAACCATATCGCATCGCGTTCGATTCGTATTACGATCGTACCATCCGTCCGCGTCCGTTCGTCCTTTTCCCTGTAAACGGCAATCTCACTCGCTATCGTTTGCTCTGTAAATTCGCGGTTTATCGTTCATCATACGATTGTAATGCGATTGCCGTTCGGTTAGTGATATAAAGCGCTCGTCCACTTTTTGTCCCAAATTTGGTCAAATTCAATACTGACAATTTTTTAGATCCCAAGCTTATTCGGATAGAATTTTTTGTGAATTCATTTTCGAGTAATACTATTTATCGGTATAATTCGAATAATGTTAATCTCTCAAAAAATCCACTTTTCCTCGGGTTCATTCCGAATTTGGCGAATAAAAAGTTGATCTATAACCACCAACGGTCGTTGGTACGCCTCAGTGAGAAATAATATTCCCAGGGATGAATGGAAAGTAAATAAAGCGACGATAAGACGATACAACGAGACAACCGCGAAATGGGCGGGAGGACCGCTCGCTAATCCGCCCTTAATTACGGGATCACCACAAACCCAGCCAAAGGTTCATTACACAAAGTTACAGGCCATAAATAATCCACCCTCTATTTTAACGCACTCTTTTTCGCCTCGCGCTCGAACACCGACATCCCCTCTATCCTCCCGATGTAAAACCCTTTTATGGACGTGCCCTTTACATTGGATCAGGCGTGAAGAAAAAACGAACGGGACAACCGAGTTCGCAAAAAATTTATCGAAGGAAAATATTCCGCGAGCGAAGCCAAGAACCAATAATTATCTCCGGCCTGATAAACCCAGCTCCCTATTCAGGTACTAACTACGCCGTGGAGGGTAACGACAACGACCGTATTGAAGTTATCAAAATTAATAAAGATAAATACTCACTGAGCGGGTTTGTGTTATTAGAGTCTAGTTTTCGGGACTTTCGGTGCAAATAAGATTTTCATCGCTCAGGAGTTTAAGCTTTGCTTAAACTTTGGTAAGCAAAGGCCAAGACGGGTAGGGTAATGCCCGCCAGTGAGAGTGACAAAGAGGAACCGATAGGATGGCTCGAGTCGGAGAGAGGGAGAGAGAGAGAAGGATGGTCTTGGCCGAAGTTAGTGAAACTGCGAGCGGTTAGGTACGCGCGTCATGCAGTCACCACGGCGTGCCCGGTGTCTGGCATCTTGGAGTATTTACGCCCGGTTTGGATGCTTTCCAGTAGGGACATCCGGTCCGACGGACCCTTTACGCTCTTCTCTCCCCAGTTTCTGGTAGTTACGTACGTTTCGTCTGACCTAACGTGAGTTGTTTCGCTAGTTTCGGCCTCCGTTTGACATTTCCCACTACTGTACACTATTCTGCATACTGGGTGTTTCCGATCTATCTTATGAATTCAAAACTACGTCCTATCGGGAAACAGAGAGATCGAGAGATCCAGAAATTCTTTTCCCACTTTATTTCGCTAAATTCTCGAATTATTAATAGTTTTGTCAAAAAAATTAAAAAATTATGTACAGTTTGAAATTTCGAGTTACACCTATCCACGAAGGTCACCCGTCCGGATTGAACACCCTGTATGCACTCACACATACCAGACGTCCGGAGTAGCCGAGACCGTGAAACCAAACGGTTTATCTGCAGATGGAACTCGCACCCGACGTTCCTCCCTTCTCAGGCGCAATCTTCTCGCAAAAACTCGAGCCGTCAATTTATAAACCTCCCCCCGCACACCTCCGGTATACAAGAAAATTCGTAATTCGCCGAGTTTTAAGAGTTTCGGCCAGTCACGCGACGGAACGCTTGACCTACATAGCAAAAAGTCAGTGTATAAATACGAACCGTATATAAGCGTCCGAATTTTCAGGGGCTATATCTCAGCCGCTCGCCGAACTTGCGGATGTATACGCGTTCGCAATTTCGCGCGCTCTTACCATCCGCAGGGTCCGTATCAGATCTTTTAAAAGTTAGCTAATTTGGCCAGGCGACGTACCGGATAAACGTCACGGCCCGCACGCAAGTCGTTATTTGCGTTCTCTCTCCTCTTCCTCCCTCTCACGGCGAGAGTTCAACGTAGCGTTATTTCTTGCGTATTTGTGTTACGTGCGCGACGAACTTCAACGGGGTACGTTTAACGTTCCTACTACCCCCGCTCCCCGCAAAAACGAGGAGCGAAAATAATAAAACTAGATAGGGATGTAGAAAAAGGTATGCACGGTGTAGTGGGCTTTTTTTCTCTCGCCTAGGTGCGTGTATAATATGCCGAGAACTCGGCGTGACGCTAGCCGCAATTGCTATAGCGTTTTAAAACGAAGCTCCGCGCTCCCATGGAATTGTGATTGTAACATTGAATTGGCACGACCGCGTTTTAAATTAAATACAATCCTGGTAAATGCGACAGGAAACATTCTGGAGTCGGGTTTTCCCTTTTGTTTCGGCTCTTATGCAGTTACCGGATATGTATACGCACACACGAACCGGCCATCTCGACGTCATTTAATTGGCGCGCGCGCGCTTATACCTACTACACTTTCTCGCGTGTGGTTTTTTTTTCTATTTTCACACGTGACTCTTTAGAAGGAATTATATTCGAAAGAAATTTTTTTAAATGAAAACTCGCTTGTAATTAGAGTAAGCGATTTAAATTGGGAAGCGTCGAGCGAGTGGATATTTCTGGTGTAATTAACATACAAATTAATACGCGTTATAAATATTGCATAAGAATTGTAATTTATGCTCTGTGTGTACCTGATATTTTAATCCGGCGCGATGTGTAATCCGCGTTCGGTTCTTGCGCGTATGCGCGACAATAAAAATAGTCGTATACAACTGTATGTATCGGAGATTATCGTCATTTTCCGCGAGTTACAAAAGTTTAACAACGTTGCGCTATTAGATACTCGTGCACGCGCATAACGAGAAATAGGTACTGTAAACCGAACGCGCATTCCCAGCCGAACGAAAGGCTTTCATCCACCGAATAAAATTGTCTACCGACTGAAATCTCCGCTTTATACGTCGAGTAAAAAAAAATAATCTCCCGCGTTTTAACGATTCCCGTCCCTGGGTAACAATTTTTCCGCCGTTGTATATAGAAAACTGTAAATACCTTCAATGAAAAACGCGAAACTGTAAGCCGTATTCGATTGGAGAAAAAAAAAACGCCAGAAACGAACGTTGCATTTTTCGCGATGGCGATCAACGAAACGCTCAAACGCGCGGATGATTAATTAACTCTGGAATAGAGTTTCTATAGCGACCGTTGCGTGTTTTGCTTAAGAATTTTTTAACCTACTTTCGAGTTATATTTATTGGTCATTTTCATTTCTTACTTATATTCCTCGAAGAAGCGAGAAAAATAAAAAATGGGTTCGAACAATAATAATTCAATAGATATTCACTACTGTTAAAACTTTATCTCCTATCGACCAACGTCCATTTAATTCTTTTAGAAAGTATTTTCACAGTGTAATATGTTTAGGGTGGGTTTCCAACTTTACCCTAGACAGAAGGATTGGTTCGAATTTCGAACTGGGAAAATCTCAGTCGCAGGAAATGACGGGGACCAGTTTCCACTCTCCGAGAGGAGACCGGGTACGGAAAAGGGAGAATGGGGGGAGGGGGAGGGGGAGAAGGTGGCGGAGTTTCCGTATAACCGAAGGAAAGCCCGCAGTCGATTACAACGTGTTCACTCGCTCGGGCTAACTAACTGGATTATTTCGGTGCCGTCGTCGAGTGTTTACTCGCGTGCTCCGTGGTCCGAGAGAGCAGCGTGGACGTCGTTGAACAGATAGTACGAAGAGAAGGGGTAGAAGTACATATATATATATATATGTATGTATATGTGTCTGTGTATGCGTGCCTGCTGGCTCGGCCGTTCCCGGTGCGATCGATCTCTGTTGCGCCCCCGCAATAAACAGGAATTATGCCGCGTCAGGACGGTAAACCTCGCCGAGTTCTCTCTCTCTCTCTCTCTCCCACTCTCTCACTCGACTCACTAGCTGGCGAATGGCTATATCGTTGACGAGCGTTAAAAGTTACGGTACCGAGGCGTGTGTACAGGAGTGGGCTGTTCGCGCTCGAACGACATCGAGATAAGAGCCAGAGAGTATCGTAGTTAATAGCGCTTTGCTTTTTTTTTATTCTACCTCGAGACCTTTTGTCTACTTCTCGCTTGTCGCGTCACTAACACACGCGTAGCGATTCGAGAATTTGTCGGACCTCCAGATCTACACCGAGAGCTCGCTCGAATATCGCGCTTCTACGTACTGGGAAGTGAAGTCCGTGCAGTCGATGCGAGCAGTGATATCTTCGCTAATAAAGAGTTTCAGGATAGTTATTTTCTGAAATTTTCGATGAATACGTTTCTTTCATTTCTTGCACGCTTCTCAGTTATCCTGACTTTTCGATTAAACGTGACTGAATGTATCGGAATTTAATGTATTCTGTAATTCAATTTAAATATTTCAAGATCGGAAATACCACAACCTCTTGGCTAAAAATTGATTAACGATAAACTCAAATGTTGAAAAAAGAATTCTTTATCAGTTATCTACTATTCGAAAGATGTGTACACGAATAATTTCGATTATTCGAGATAACCAGTCCCTAATACAATTTTTCTGTTATTGTCGCAATCATCATTCATGAATATTTCTGAATTTCGATCCTGGGAATCGTACTATGATCCAAAATATTGTATTTCTATGTAAGAGCGAGTTAATAGCTATGATAATATCGTTTAGTCTGCGGCCACGGATAATGCGGCCGAAACCAGAACACACCGTATGGCCGTATCAATCCTACAGCAGTACTCGTGTACGACGGTGCAACAAATTCATACATATATAGATATACATATGTGTGTATGTAGTTGTGTACATCGATGCTAGTACATGGATAACCTAGATATCCGTGTCGAATACAGTTCGTTAGAAACAATTGCAGGGCCAATACCGCGGCACTCAGTTTCTCGAATTCAATTAACGTATCTGCTGTTGCAGAAATATTTTCTATTAGAGATATCAAGATATTTCGCAAAATGCATTGTATCATGGAGAGCAAAATGCGAGCTCTTCCATCTCGCGCAACGGAAAAGCAGGAGAGAGGTAGAGAGAGAGAGAGAGATATGGAACAGAAACGCGAGGGGTGTATCGGCCGTACGTCAGCAGTTTATCTCCGGCGGTAATTATCGTTCGTTAGCCGTTTCATTCGATTACGTGGTTGCGGGACTGAGCTGTATCGATTTCGAGACGCACCATTGTATACGCCGTGGTATTATTTTTCCTTCCAAGCCCCAGGAAATGACGCGCGAAAAATGTCGAACGCGAAACGTCGCGCGCGCGCGCGCGCACGCTGCACCGAACAGCAGCAGCCACCATACCGGGCTTTTCTTCTGTATTATGCAAATAACGTTTCGTGTTGCGGGCGCGTTCGTGCGCTCGGCTACCTGAATATTAATCGCATCCGACATTGCTTCGTTTCGGGTTTGTTCGCGTAAACGTCCCACCCTCCGATCTCTCCCCCTCCCCTTCCCACTTCTCTGATGAAACCGAACGGCTAATTTCGCGCCTCGCGAATTCCCGCGATACGCTCGGACACCTTTTGTTCGGCAACACTTCCCCCCCCCCCCCCC
>NCVS01001140.1:49510-63168 GCA_003055095.1 Goniozus legneri | reverse complement strand
TCTCTCTCTCTCGTTCGCCCTATCTCCATTCCTCCAACGCCAGAATGCTAATCCTTATCGGACGAATCACGCGCTCTCGCAACTGGTCGAATGTAAATTCGATGCAAATGGGAATAACCGCGAAAGCCGCGAGTCAGATCAATCACGCTCGAGCGTTTATATTATCGCTCGCTTTGGTAAACATTGTCGGTACCGGTGTGTGTTGATACGCGACACCTCTCCGGGTGTTACTTACATGTCCAAAGATCGGCCACGTTGAACCGCTCGCTCGCTCCGCGTATTACTCGATTCCTCCACTGGATGATCCGAGGGAATATCGCCGAGTCGTATATCACCACTGTTAGCCGTACCACGCTCCGACCACCACAGTCCCGCTGTACGTGGGAACCGGTGTGTTGTGTCTGTGTCTGAGTCGGTGTACTCGTCCGTCGGTCGTGGTGGAAGGTGTGTGTTGGCCGGGCGAGATATATTCACCCTTTCATCCTCGCACGCATTCACACGCTAGAGCGTTTAAACATCACACAGGGGCTCGCGCGTCCTTGTCCCACTAGAATCGTAAACGATTCATCATCGCACTAATGGCCACCCCCCTCTCGTTCCCTGCCGCCCCCGCAGCAACCCCCAATATTCTCCAACACTTTCCGCTAATTCGAAACCACTCGGCTCCTACGGATTACCGGAAGCAACGCGATTATATTCCCGGGCTCTCTCTTTCAAGCTGAATTCGGAGCGTGCGGTGCGAGTCCGCGACGACTCGTATCCGGACGAGGTTTGCGAGGTTCTAACGCGCGAGGCAGCCGTAGGACCTCGTCACGCTCGTCCCGTTTCGTCTGGCTCGAGCTGTCTCCCACTACTGGCTACTCTACCACCACTCCGTCCTTTCTACCACCACCAGCGCGAATCCACCACCACCACCACCATCGGCACCACCAGCAGCGCCGTTACTACCGCGGAGTAGTCTAGCAGCCGTGCGCGTTTCGGCCGGCTCGCTTCTTAGGGTAGGTCAGTCTCGTCGCGGAGAGATAAATAGAATCTTTGTAGAAAAATAATCGTAGGCCAGCCGCGCTGGACTACTTACGAATTTTGGGAGATACGAGCGAACTGGTGGATACGCTCAAGTAGAAGTCTCTCTCTCTCTCTCTCTCTTGCTCTCTCACTCGTGTTAAGAGAAAATAGGGGTGGGAAGAGCTCCGCAAGCTCGGCCTCGCTCGAACTTTCACCCGCCGCCGGCTCCCTTGTACTCACCCTCTCTTTTCGCCCTATGCACCGGTTCCACGCTCCGGCTGGCCTGCCATCGGCTTACTCGCTCCCTCGCGAGGCGCGCGCGCGCGAGTTTCCGCTCCCCCTCTTCCTCTCTTCTTCCTGCCGCGTGCCTCGCTTCGTCGACTCGTTTCCCTCCGCTGTACGTACAGGGTGTCCCAAAATTAACCAGCCGCTATTTAGCCGGTAGGGTGGTCCTGAAATTACGAACGACACGTTCTTTTTCGTTTTTTTCCATGACACACGGCTTTCGAATTTGTCGCCGTCCATTCGGAAAAGATTTTCGGTATCGAAGGCGCGGCTTACTGGATCGATAGATTCATTAATCGACCAATAGGATAATTTATAATCGTCCAACTATTCTCCGAGATGTACAACCAAGAAGATTCTGTATCATAATTTTTTTTTCCAATTACTGCGAAAAAGTCACGTAACGACTGAAATCGCTCTCGATTGGATAATATCGGTATAGCTCGGGGATTACGTATCGGACGAGAAAATAGAAAAAAGCTTCTCAGTTTGGTATTGCGCAAGCTACCTACAGTCTGAAACTCCGATTGTCATTCCAGGACACCCTATATGTATATGTACGTTCCGACTCGTCCCTTTGTATATATATATCTATATATGGTCCCTGGGTATAGTTCAGTCTCGGTCGTGCGTACGGGAGAAAGAGAGCGAGAGAGAAAACGAGCGAGAGAGAGAGAGAGAGAGAGAGAGAGAGAAAGCTCCTCTCTGGCCGCCCGCGCGACCCGGCCAAACCCAGACCTGCCGGCGGCGTGCGCGCGCGTCGCCAGTGTCTGGGTGGATGACGTTGGTGTGTGTTGGTGCCCGCGGGCTCGCACCGAAGCGAGCTCCAGCTACCACCCCGGCCGTCCCAATCTCTCACCCTCTAACTCTGTCTCTCTCTCTCGCTCGCTCCCTCGTGCGCGCGCGCTCGTTCCATCCCCCCATTTTCTCTTATACCCATTTCCCGGCAGCCCTCGAGGAGGGGAGGCCACCCTTTTGCACACGAGGCTAGCGTTCACGTTCGCGTTCACTACTACCGTTCCTGCTCCTCCTCCTCCTCCACCTCCTCCTCCTCTCCTCCACCTTCTCCTCGTCGTTCCTCTTACTCGGCGGGCCCGGCTTTGCTCGCCGGCTGCCTGCCTGCCAGCCTTCCTGCCTACCCATTCTACTCCTCTATCTTTCTCTTTCTCTCTCTCTCTCTCTCTCCCTCTCGTACGCTCAGTCGATCTCGCGCGCTCGCAGTCCCTCGGCTCTACCTTGCGAACAAATTTTCGCGCTACCCCAAGCCGATAATGAATTTTCGGTACCGAGAGAGAGAGAGAGGGAGAGAGAGAGGGGGATGTGTGTAAGCGCACACGCGCGCTGCTTACGGAGGAATTGCGAGGACTCGCTAACGTTGACGTTCGCACCACGCGCGCTCTAATTGATCGCTCGAGACCGAATGGGTTAGTTTCTCTCTCCCTCTCTCTCCCCGCGTCTCTCTACTTTCTCTGTCCCTTCGAAGCCGAAAAAAATTGTTCGCAACCACCCACTGTTATATACAAGATTCCCGAGGCCGTACCCGCCAAAGCTCGGACCGTCTGTTCCGGAGAGATCGAAACGAGCCTACCGTTATTCGTGAGAGGCATTTACGAGGACGAGATTTTCGTCGGGTGAAATTATACGCGCATCTATTCGGACGGCGACGAGCCGTCCCCGGGGAAATACGGGCGTTAAGGGGGGGTCGAGGGGGGCCTAGCGTGCGTAAAATTTCGCGTGCGAGCGCGCGAGAGAGATACCACCGGGCGAATATAAATTTTGTCCGCGCGAGCGTTATATATATATATATGTATATCTACGTCTCTGTCTGTGCGTGTGTGTGTGTGTGTGTGTGTGTACGTGGAGAATGGGCCGCGCGTTCACCTCTATCCCGGACGCACACCGCGCTACCGTCGCGTCCGTGTTCACCCGGAATTGCACGCGCCGACGTTACCCCCCTTACGTAATTGATCGCTTCCGCGTAAGCGAAAACTCCCGTATTGTCTTGTACGGATGGGAATCGAACGCGAATCCGACCTTCTGTAAACTTTTCTCGGACTTTCTTCGCTGCGGTTGCGCTGACCCTTAATCAGAGCACACCTTGCGTATGATTTTATCGCGATTCGAATGGATTACGTAGAACAATTCTGTAAACCTGAATTTTCTATTTCTCCGACTATTTATAATTTATTTGATTTTTTTGAGTAATTTTATTGTCGCCGTTGACGATCATTTTTTGAATTGCCGTCTTAGTTAGCAGAGAGGGTGTTAAATTACAAGTTGGGTAATGTCGTATTATACATTTGAGTTTACAATGTTGATATTCCGGTGAATGTACATTTGGAATAATCTAAGTTCTTCCTAGTTGTATGTTGGGCATTCTCGTTTGAATTTTATTGTGTTCGTCAATGTTTTTCGAGAACTAGTGTTGTTCTTTTGATGAAAAATTTGGCGTACACACAGAAAAAAAGGATTACTTGAATCAAGAAAGTTATGCGGAAGAAATATACTTTCCAATATCAAGTCTTTTTTTCTTTCTTGAATGAAGAAATAAATTTTAAAAAACTTGTGAATTTCTTGATCCAAGAACGTGTGTCCTTGAATAAGTCAATATATTCTTCATTCAAGAAACTATTACTTATTATTATTATTTTTAAACTATTTTTTTTATTTGAGAAATAATTATCTTAGGATAAAACAAGATAGATTTGGTTCAAGTATCGTAATACTTAATTCAAGAAAAAAAATCTTGATCCAAGAGAAAAAATTCTCAATTCAAGAATTTAATTTTCTACTAATATGGAGAAATTATTTTTTTGATGACGGAATTTTTTTTCTTCCGCATAACTCTCTTGAATCAAGTATATATTTCTTGATTCAAGTGATCCTTTTTTTCTGTGCAGGTAGTTATTGGTATTGGTTGGAAAATGTATTCGAATGACAATATCTCTTTCATTTTCGATCGTATCCTCCTTTTGTTCTTTGTCGTTATTCAAAAATTATTTTTAGTTTACGAATATTCGAATCGCTGTCCCAAATAAGTTGAAATTGTTACCGCCACTCGACCGATAAATTGGCCGCTTTAGCCTGTTTTTCGTATTCAAAGAAATCCTTTTACATACTCGCCTTCTACCTTTTTTATGATACAAAAAACGCGCTTTTCGGGCATTAATATTCGATATCGGTGAGAGAGCGCGGCTAGAGAGCCGAGTAATTATATTAGCCAAGGGGTGGTACATACGACTGATACGGTCTCTCTATTCTCTTTCTCTCTCTCTCTCTTTCTTCCAGCAGTGCACGTATAAGCGAAGGTAGAAAATACGGAACACGGTACGCGGCGTGCGCTGGACACGAAATTACGCGGATCATGGTTGTTACTGCGTGACTGAGCGCTTAATTTCGTAAAGACCTCCTTTCGCGGCCGGGCCGGGCTTTGTTCGAGTATACGCTTTCGCGTTGATCCATTGTACACTCCCGATCAAATTTTTCGCGACGCCGTTTTGACATGGACAAAAAGCCCGATGGACAATGAATAAACAAGGTTGTTTACGTAAATATTTCCCTCTCCCGCGATGAAAATAAGTTAACTCTATTCGATGTACGTAATTTATAGACGCATCAAAGATCGCATCCACCGATTGTAACTCATCCAAACTGAAATAACCGGAACTTTTTATCGATAGATTTTCTCCCGAGGAACGATAATTCTTGTACGTTGCAGGCGTCTCCTTAGAAAAACGGTCAAAATGTTGTTTTAAATGGTTATTTATCTCTCTTGGTGCGAAGAAATTGGAATGAAATTTCGGGAGTGAGAAATCGGGTAAGGCGCGTATAGGGGCGCGGCCGCGATTTTCAGGAACGCGCCCGGGCGCTATAAAACTCGCAACGTTGGCTATGAAAAGTGGATGGAATAATGCGAATCGGCGAATCGTAAAAGCGCGGAATGGGTTAAGGTCGTCGTCGTGCGCGCTCCGCGCTCTGGGCGCGATATAATCGGAGAGGCACGGTGTGTGGGGGTGTGCTTGCGGAACGGCAACGAATTTTCTTCCGGGGTGTGTGTTGGTGGTACCGAGAGAGCGAGAGCTGACGGTGTGGTGTTCGTTCGGGGCTCACCGGCGGCCGATAATGAATTTCCGGCAAGGTTGCAAAAGGAGCGCTACGGAAAATGGGAATAAAAGAGAGGCCGGTGATAAAGAGGGAGGGAGAGAAAGAGATAGGGTTGTGTATAGAGTTATATACATATACGTGTACAGGGTGAGCTATTTCGAATTTCTTGGACAAGTTTCTCGCAAATTGCAAAGGAGAATGGAGGTTGAATGGCGTGGCTCAAGGTCGAAAATTTGTCTCCTTGAAAATTTTCTCTGAATCATCTCGAAGGCATAATCGAGTCTCTTTATGGCGTACCTTATTATGGCAAATTCTTTTTACTCCTCTCGTCTACATTCGGTGAAATTCCTACCAGGATTTATTATTTTTCATATAAAAAAGAACTTAACTACACTCAGAAAAAAGTTTTATCGAATCAATTCGATATTTTCAAATGAATCAAATATCGGGAGTCGAATGAAGTAAAAATTTAGATGGAAGATAGATAAGTTGATTAAAAAAAACGTTTGTCCGTGTTAATCATTTCATCGAACTGTCGATATTAAATTTATCGGACAGAATTTATCTGACTCGATGAATTTTTTACGAAAAACAGGGGAATGTTTTCAAAAATACTTTGCCGTTGTCAAATAAACAATTCTATTTCTTGAACGTTAAAAATACCCATTTTAACGAGTAATCCATTGAGCATTTGGCGTATTTTTACAACGTGTTTGATCGAAATCATTTAGTTTCTTATTGACCGTTCGAATTGCAAAACCCCAGCCAGCGTGCAGTTCTAAAAAAAAGCGCACGATAACGAATCTTTATCAGCCGTAACGGTAGCTCTGTATCCGAGCACGGCACTAAAAACGCGACACTCTGTACATATCGAGAAAAGGAGACGTCGATGGAGAGTTTTGGCTCTCCGAAATTGCACAAAGGGATATTATGGATTCGCGGGACGGGAGATCGTTACGTAATGCGAGTGAGAGTAGGGTGTATCGCGATATCGAGGGTCGGCTGTGTGGAGTGCGGAATATCGATGGGAAGATGCGGGACGTAGAGAGAGCTAGAGCAAGAGAGATAGAGATAGAGAGAGGAAGAGAGGTTCCTGCCGGCGACACGCGATCGACGACGGGAGCTTTTTTAGGAGTGGTCGATGGGCACGGCGGGTTTTATGCGGTCAGGGGGGTTGCCTCTCTCGAGTGAGAGCGCCGGTAGTGGCTAAAAAATAGGGTCGTTATGTGCGGTCTGGACAATGGCGCTAGAGGCCGATCGGGACGACGAGCGAATAAACGCGGTGGCTGGACACCGCGCGATATATATACGCCGCACCTACACCGCCCAGCCCTCGACAAAACACTCGACCCCCACTGATTTTTTGGATAATACACATCGATCAAACCCTCGGCGAAACTTCTTTCTCGATACGTATCGTAAATACACTCGGGCTCGTATCGTAAAACCTCTCCCCCTCTAATAACTTGTATTACGTACGTCGGATATAAGTTTATTATCGATATTGAATTTCCACGGGAATATGTTTCGGGGTCTACGTACGTAAGGGTGAATTTCGACTCGAGCGTTAGGAGACAAATTGATTGATCTACCGCCGTGTCAGCGGGATATTATTCCGCGCGAGTTTTACGGTCTTAAAATTCGAAACTCCTCCTCGCGACACCGAGGGGAATAATCACGGATTAGCGTGTCAGCGGACGGGGTAGAAAAATTTCCCCGATATTAGACCCGTTCCGTTATGTCGATTAAAATTGATTCGAGAGGGTTTTTCTAAAACTAATGGAGTCGGGGTAGCGTTCAACTTTTTTGATTTGCCGCTTGTTATAGTTGGTAGGGGAATTTGCATGGTTAATTTATAATGCCGTAACGAGCAGGTGAACGACAAACAATGACAAAACGACAAGATATTTCGGACCTACTGTATCATACTATGAATATTCGACTCCGTTACGAACAATTTTTGTTTATTAAAGTTGAAAACTAAATTACGAGGAAAATGATATTAGCGCATTAATTATACTCTGCTGTATTGGCGATCTTTTTTAAAAATTAACTCGACCGTGTGTTATCGTCAGATTTCAAAAATAGTTCAACTCCAAAGTAACGAAAAATCTATTTTCCTACGAGATATTCTTTCGGACCATTTCGGAAAGGAAAAATTGTCACGATAGAACATCTAATTCGGAATATATATTCATTCCGATTTTGCATGGAATACATCAGAGATTTTTTTTCACAAATGAAAATAAAAAGCTACGTTATATTCACGGAATATTATTCCACGGCAATAATAGCACTCGATCGCGTAAATTACAACTCGTAACAAAGCCGCATTGTGTAACAAACGAGTTCGGTCGAAATTTTCGTTCCCCGCCGGTTTTTTTATTTGTTGTTTTATCGTTCGACAAAGAAGACCGAAAATTTTTCTCTCGATTCGTCGGAGGGCTCAATTATCCCGTGGCCCGCCCTCGCTTCCCCACCCAGCCACGCGTTTACGATTTTTCTCTCTCCTCACCGAGCCCCCGGCACACCTTTTAACCTTTAGCACCCAATCGAACGTCGTGGCGACGCTATTTACCGAATCATCGCAGTCGAGATTCGTATGCGAGTCTCGCATCGCGATTCCTCTCCACGATAAAGATCGAGAGTCGAGTATTTCGCCAAACAAGACTGCCGATAACGATCCAGGGCTTCTCACGTAGGACGGTCACGGCGCAGATAAGGACAAAAGATTTCGAAAATCGCGGAGGAAAAAATTGAATATTCCCGATAAATATTTTTCCTCGGCCATTTCTCCCTCCTTTCTTCTCTCTTTCCATCTCTCTCCTTCTTTACACCCGTCGAGCTATATATAGTATATAGAACGCCGTACGTATCGTAAAGGGGCTTTTCGAGAGAAGACTTACAAGTCGAAGGCGCAAAGCTCTTGTGTTTCGGATACGTCGAGTGTGCCGTTGCTCGCGCGGCCTTTACTCTCCGGGGCGAAAAGCTGTACGTGAAAGCGTACGATGCGATAAAAAAAAATAGAAGGAAGTAACAAGGGACATAACTCGTTCCAGTTTCCTCGCTCGACGACCTTTACCGCTGGCCCGTGGGTTGGCCCGACGCTCTCCCTCACCCTCTCCCTCTCTCTCTTTCCCTCTCTTCCCTTTCACGTTCCTGCTCTCTCGCCAATGGCCTGCTTAAATTGCCCGGCAATCAAATACATACATCAGAAACCATTTCAGAACCCCTCCTTCGATACGAGAAGGTAAGAAAAAAATTTTTTCACGTCCCGTCGTATATAAGTATATACGTCCTGGCGAAATAAAATAAAAATAAAAGGCAGTATGCCGGACACGTGTCGGAATGAAAATCGCATCTAATCGAGTGAGAATTGTCGTGTAGAAAATACACACGTACGCGTACAATCGTTCTTCCGCTGGCTCCGCGAGCGGACCCATTCACAGTACACCTGTACACACAGATACACAGGGTGTTCCAATTTAACAGACATATTCATAGTTTTATCGCATCCGCCGAATATTCGAGAATAAATCGGTCATCGATCAATTCGATAATTCATTGTTCGAAAGAAATTAATCCACTCGGAAAAATGTATCGTCGGATTAAATAATTATTCAGACAAATTAATTATTCGCAACTCTGATCACCGTACAACTTTTCAACGGTACGTCGGATCGAAAAGAAATAAATGCCCGAAAATTGCGAAATGTATTTTCTGTGTGCGGTCTAATTGCGACACCCTATGTACAAATACACAACCGAGATATTGAATTTCGAACGCTGAAAGCCCGAGTTATTTCGAGGCGGTACCGCTCAGAAGTGCGCGCGTGTGTGTTTCGTTGAATATCGTTCGCATTTTATACGCGGAATCACGCGACACGGTAATAACGTTAACGCGAGCTCGAGGTAGCGCGCGAGCCGACGAAATTTTCTATAGCGTAACGAGCTGCTCGTTGTAACGACGGGGATAGCGACGAGAAAAAAAATGCTAAAAGAGAAGAAAATAAAGAGGGAGAAATAAAATGAAATACGGCAAACAAGGAGGAAGGAAGACGGAGTAGACGAAGAGGCGGAAAAAAAATATTTACACGAGACATCTTTCGAAAAGACCGCTCTCTCTCTCTCTCTCTCTCTCTCTATTTCTCTCTCGCGATGGAAGGGTTAGCGTGAAAACTCATTTCCGGGCGCGTCGCGAGAGCGCGCGCGGTTCTAGCTCGTCCTCCCTGCCCCCTACCCCTCTCCCTATCATCCCCTCGGTCCACGCGACCCCCGGGCGAAACGGCAATTTGCCACGCGGGAGACACTCCAAACCCATAACTGTCTCGAATAAAATTTCACGCGCCCGGCAGCACGCCGTTTTGAACGCGAGACCCGTGGGTTATGCGCGATTACGACGTGCGTGTACGGAATTTCCGCTAAATTGCGAGGGGATATATATTTTAATGAGGAGAGGGGGGAGGTGAGCGAATAGAAGAGCTAGAAACAAACAAGGAAGAGGAATAAAAGAAACGAGAGCACGCGAAGAGCGCCTCGCGAATCTTGCTGTTTATGGACAAGGCTGGCGGTGAGTGAAGGGGAGAGCGATTCGGCTCGTAGAGCTCGCGTGACTTCGACAATTTCATTCGTGCGTAATTGCTCGAACGCAGGGAGTACATAATGACGACGAATGGCGTTACTCTCACGGGGACCGAAACACGCCGTTCTGCCGACTAGCTCGTTGAGCTATTCTCCTTTTTTTTCTTCTCTACTCTCTCTCACTCTCTCTCCTTCTCCCTACTGTCAGCCGTGGAAAATCCGAGAGAGCGGAACGATAAATCGTTATACGACGATGTTAAAATTCTGCCGATCCGACGAAAAAAATACGTCGACTGGAATGATCTCATCCTCTCATCCCCCCGTCGTATACGTCCCATCTCTCTCTTCCTATGTAGCAAACCCCGACTGTGAATTTTATTTGTAACTGGCGCGCGACCGTCGCAAGTGGAGTGGAGTGAAATAAGAGCGGCGAATGCTACTTGTTGAATTTGATTTGTCGAACCCGCGTATGATCAAATGACGAAATAAACTTTTCGCTCTCGCGCGTGATTCTCCTTGACTGTCGCGAATATTCGTTCCCGCCCTCTTTCTCTCTATACACGTATATCTGTCTCTGCCTCGAAAAATCCCGGAAACACGAGGGAAATAAATTTTTAATCGAATACCCCGACACCTCCGGCGCGAATTTATTTCGTTTCAATTTGTCGCTATGAAAATGGCGTTTTTCGGCGCGCCTCGTTAACGGCATTTTCGTCACTGGTAAACGAAGCGCGTACTACTCGATAATCGAGAATGACATAATAGTTAATTGAGCCGAAACTCGTAAAATCGTCGATTGATAATTAATACACGAGGCTTTGACGATCGCGCGTCGTGCAAAATTGACCAGGAGGAAGGGTTCGAAGTATCATTAGGAGAGCAACGAATCCACAGTACCGGAGGGTTAATGCCGTTCGGTTACGTAACGTAATAGTAAATTAATCCGAGAGAGAAGAGAGAGAGAGAGTCGTAAAACGTGAAATCGATGATCGATGGAGCGAGATTCGGCCGTGACTCCGTGGGAATACGGCCCTGGGAGCTATTCTCTCTCTCTCTCTCTCTCTCTCCCTCTCTCGTCCTCTCGTTCCGAGAGCCGCTATCTCGCTCGCACTCGCGACCCGCAACGGGTTATATTCCCCCCGGGTCAACCCACGATCAGCATCGAGCCGCGCTACGGTGCCCCTTCAAGCCCTGCGACCCTCCGTACACCGGTGTACACAGTGTGACCTAGAACTAGAGCTATCTTCTCGGCTGTTTAAAAGATCTAATAATTTATCTCTTATGATGCTCAGTTTTCGAAATAATCGATAACCAATCGCACATGATGTTAAACTCAGAAGGTATAACTCGCCTAAATTCTTCCGAAAGAAATACCTTTTAACTAAAAGCGAAAATCGTTCCTAATTTATAATTTGAGAAAAAAAAAAATAAAAAAAATAAAACGAAATAATATTTGAAAATGAAGTTCAATTAAATAATAATTGTTTCAATTATATTTTCAGCTAACGATGCTGAAATTTGTACTCGGTAGAATGTAATTATTTTTTTCATTGTTTAAAATTTTCAAACTGTTCCACCAGTCGAAGGGACAGTATGATTCTCGAGACACCCGGTATACCTACATTCAGCGTTACGCGCGACACACGCTCGAACGAATGCTCTCGGACTCGACCCCACGACACGATGCAAGACGTTCCCCGTCTCTCGGCACCACCGTCGCGTTTCGCCCTCACGATCCTTTTTTACAACCCTCCACTCGATGCCCGATCGTCCGCACGAGCGAATCGAACGGAAAATTTCGATCGTAGCTCGCCTCGATACAAAAAGATCTCCGAGGCTCGAATAAATATCGGACAATTCCTTTCCCTCTTTCTTTTCATTACGAGAGTGTTTTTACGAGCGAGCGTTTCTCGCCGTCGCACAATATTGGGTAATTAATCGCGCTGGGCGTGTTTATAATTTTCTCCTTTTTTGTTCTTTACTTTAGAAATTTCGTCCGTTCGTCAAACACGATTTCTACTTGCTCGCACCTCTTCGTATTTTTATGGTAATAATCCGAACGGCATTTTCTTCTTCTTTCGATTTAATTTCAGGAAACGAAGCAATTTTTTCCGCTTGGAGCTCAATTTTTGCATTCTCCATCTTTCGAAATGTTGTTCGTTCGCGAACACGGCCGTAGTCCGTTCTAAAAAATTCGTTGACAATGTGAGCACGAAACTCATAAAATTTGCTCTTGACGAATTTTTTTTTCATACGAACGACATTAATACTCTTGTTGAAAATCAAACGAGAGAAAGGATGAGAGAAAGCGAATAGCGAGATAGTACGGGCAAAAAAGGGGGAGATCGAGAGATAAGGGTACTCGCGCGTGCAAATGACTGATAAAAAATTTCACGCGACTCTCGAATTAAATATTTGCGTTACTTAGCCGAAGCGCGCGCGCTCTCGGTCGAACAACCTAACGCGCTTAAAATGCGCATCGATCCCGTTGCAAAATTCGATTCGACGAGCTTCGTGTTACGAGCGAGGCAAAAAAATTTTATATATCTGGTGAAAAAAAAACTCGAATGTTTTCTTCGCTTCCGAATGCGCACCGAGAAAAACAAATAGTTATTTCAGATACGTAATCATTTTTATTCTTGATCTTTCGCGTTTGATACAGTAAAACAGTTTATCGAACGAAATAATTACGCAATTTTCTCCTCGGTGGATAATACAATTTTTATCGCAAATAATATTTCATAAACCGAGAGAAAGTGCATCACGGTGGCGTTCGAGTTTCCTCCGGCGTGGTACGTAACCGTGGAAAATTGAGGAAAATCTTGGCGCGAAGTTGACGTGGCTCGGCGCATCGATTCCCGCTATTGACCGAGCACTTCTCTCGATTCATGCTCACTCGGTTCATTCGAAAAGATCACAAGGAGTACCTATAGCACCGCCGAGTGTTTTAAGCATGTATTTGACTGGAGCAGCGCGCGCCCGCGCACTCGTGAAAAACTTCCCGGATACTTTGGGACGTGAGCACGAGAGGATAGCGTCGAGTTGCCCCTAAAAGTTATGCCGCAACGTGTTGTGTGCTTCATCGCGTTCATAAAGCGCGTGTTTCTCCGTTCTCCGCGCGCCCCTCCCGCTCACCCCTTGGCGCGCTCTCTCCACCCCCGTCTGTAGTATTTGACGTGTTATTCACCACCGCGGTGAAAAGTAACGACGAGTAGCGCGATTTATCCCCCCGCTCCTGGACTCATTGCCATTCGCGGTTTTATATCAAACGAATTTCGCGATTCTCCATTGATTTATCACGGGACTTTGGAATTCGGCCGGTTACGCGAACGCTTTGAAAAATTTCACTCACCGCGATCGCGAGAATGCCTGTTTGCACAACGGGATTACGTATCTACGGGAATTTCTCGCTCTCGGTGATGTTTTGGATCGGGAGTTTTTTGAGGGGTGAGGGGAGGGGGGGGCGAGATACGATCGCAAAAACGAATAAATTGATTGATCGACGTAAATCAATAATCACCGGTGTCGATCAAGATCTCGCTCGCATTCCCGCGCGTTCTCCCCTAATTGGCGCCGTGAAGAAAAATTTCCGCTTCACGGCTAAGTCGCCCGTGATTTATTTCGCTTTGGAAATTGCCGGGAGTCGGTTTCTTACGCCTTTCTCTTCCTTCCTTCTTCTCTAT
>NCVS01001140.1:0-49453 GCA_003055095.1 Goniozus legneri | reverse complement strand
TATATATAGTAGATGTACAGGGGGCATGTACACAGTGTCCCGATATTTGTATCGTATAAATAAATTGAGTGAAATTTGTTAAAACTATTAAGTCGCTTTTCCTAATCGAGGAGCAAACATAACTCTGAAGTTGACCAAATTTTTTTTCGTTGTATAAAAATTTTCTAGGCGACAGTAATAATAAGAAAAACTACTATGAGCGACATATGTTTTTTAGATTTACAGAAAATATACATATAATTATAATAATAAATATTTTGGTACAGATTTAGAAATTCTAAAGAAAAATATTTGACTTTTAAAAATCGTTCTATCATAGAAGACAAACAGGACAAAACTCGTGTAAATTTTTTCAATAAATACATGTCACTGGTTGATTGAATTGCTACATAAATAAAAATTTCGAAAATATAGTCTCTTTTTTTTTATTGCCTATACGACTATGAAAAGCAGCTTTTCGGAGTCGTCGAGGACACCCTGTATGTGAGCGACGCGGTGAGCCGACTTTCGGGGCAAGTTTCGGTGCGCGCCAGCGTGAAACTAAAGTGCAAGTGGTGTGTTATATATACGCGTACGTATTAATGAATAACGGCACGGCAATCGATACCTCGAGCTGACTCCTGGCCGGCCACTAAAACGCGGATTTACAGGTAGGAAATCTTACTCGGGATAGCTTGGTTCCTTCGAATCGAGCGAGAATCGATTAACAGATCGTCGGAGACGTATCGCCGATAGAAATTGCGTTATTGGCAATTCTCGCGAGAGGGGTGCGCGAAATCGCGTCCAACGTTTACACGCAAATCTCGATTTCCAAGGAAGCCATAATAACAAATCCATGCTGGCGTTGCGCAAGCGCACGAGAGCGAGAGAGACAAACAGAGAGAGAGAGAGAGAGAGAGAGAGAGAGAATGCACAAAACCGCAGTGAGGTCGACTTCGCCTAAACTCGAGCTCTGATTTACGATTTAATCAGCGACTCGATACCCGAGCGCGATTTTTCATTTCAGTCCCCTTTTAACGATAATTTCCTTAGTTTTCGTTGGACGAGTAGCCACTCCGCGGACCGTAAAGCCAATCGTCGAGAGTACTGGATATTAAAAAGTATTAATTGGCTAATTTGAATGGCACTCGCGAAGCCAAACACGATAATGAGCCGAGTTGACAGTATACGAACGTATCTTCCGCTAACGACCGCTTTTGACCGAAACAAGTCGAGTCCAATTCTCGGCGAATGCGATCTCTCATCTCTCGATCGTTGTGGCTTTATCCCACTCGAAGCGATTACGCAACCGCTTTCAACCTTTTGAAAACTTAATTCATCGACACGGGGATGAAAAATAGAGTGTTTCGTCTGCAAACACACGTCGCTGTTGCGCGATGAAACGGTGTTTGACGTTCTACTCGTTCTTTTTTTTCGTACTACCATTCATCCCGAATATCGTTTTTTTCGTGCAACTAGTGAAGCAAATAGAAGGATGCACTCGCGTATCGATAATTTTTCCATGAAACAATCTCATTCGACGCGATATTCTGTCCTTTTCGCTAATTCTACGTATTGAATGTTCTTGGGAAGAAGTACAATTTGTTTAACGCGTGTGAGACTATCCCTGTATTCGGAATATTTCCAATCGTTTTTTCAATTTTATTATTGATTTTACTCTTTCTCATCTAAAAACGACCGAATGGTACAACCGCGATACGCTTACTCGGTAAATACAACAATATTGATTACCAATGTTATCAACAAAAATTGTCAAAATCTCGTTCGACATAATTACTCATTTTTATCGGCGCGAACGGACGCAAATTGAACTCTCAGGAGGGTCGGATAAAGTCTTACGAAATTTCACGGTGAATTGGATTTACGTCGATATAGCAGGGTATTAATTGGTTCGATTAACATTTTTTCCAATCCGAGAAACGAGTTCTCCCAACGCAATTTTTATGCACTTCGCGTGTGCATCCGATCATAACATCGAAAGTTATTCGCTCGCTCGAGCGAACTGCGGAATTGCTAGAGAAAACCGAGAGAGACAGAGAGAGATGGCGAGAGTTGTAATTCAATCTGCAAACGGCGCGTGCCATGTCAAACGTCGAATGGCTTGTAAATTCGTGCCCTCTCTGCTAATTAGCAATGAATCCGCGCTTGCTCGCTGGATGATTAAACTCGGGGGATGAAGAGAGAAGGAAGCATGACAAGAGAAGAGAAAGAGAGAGAGGAAAAAAAGAGCCACCGATAACTATCGGCTTCAAAAATTTGTAGCGTCGCGGGAATACCCGAAGTTGGGGTCGTAAAGAAAAAGGGAGTCGAGTGTAGAGAAAGAGAGAGGGGGCCGGGTAGAAGAAGGAGGAAGGAGGGTTGCCGCTGAAGTAAAACGAGAGAGAAGAAAGATAGAAAAGTCTGGAGAGGCAAAGGAATCGGCGGAGCCTTGCCGGGGAGACGAAACGAAATGGGCGAGAAAGAGAGACGGAAAAATCGAGAGAACGGGAGAAGAGGAGAGCGGGAAACGAGCAAAAGAAAAGTTGGAGGAGGGCGAAGTGAGAAAGAGACAGAGAAGTCGGTACGCGGAAAAGAGAGGCTTAGCTTTTTTCCATTCGATCGATCCTTTGAGTCTGATTTTCGCGATGGGGGTTAAGAGAAAGAGGGGGATGGGTGAGGTTGGGACCTCGGCAGTTCGTCTCCTGTGTAGTAGCACGCGGCCAAGAAGGAAGATAGTAAGATAGAGAAGGAGAGAGAGAGAGAGAGATAGGAAGAGAGAGATGGAGCCAGCCAGCTCACTCGACTCACGCCGGGTCCGTAGTACGTGATGGACACAGGTGGAGGATAAACGAGGAGTTACGGGAAGATTGATGCAAATGGCATAGATTTTCCATCGAGCGCGGATATATCGCTGTGCATCTGTTTTTTTTCCTACTCCTCTATACCTTCCCCGCCAACTTTTTTTCGGCAGCGTTTTCTTCGCGTCCGAACCACCCCCCTTTTCCTCGACAACGACGACGCTAAAAGAGCCCAATGTCGAGAATAAGAGCGAATCGACAACGCATTTCATTTTACTCCCTTTTTCAAATCGTTTTTCGAGAGCTGCAGACTTTGTGCATTTATACTCGGTGTTCGTAAAATGATCGCATATTCGTCGAATCTATATTCCCCCGTTAGCCGTTTCGAGCAAATTGTCAATCGACAGTCGCTCCTAATCGGCTAACGATGACCCCGAACAATTAAAAAATGTTACGTACCACAAAAAAACAGGGGGAGGTAATGCGTTCCGAATTTCCCGATCGATTCTAGGACACCCTATGTATTTATATACATATATAAGCCCCACTCATCGGTATTCCGTCATTTCTTCGCCTATAACTCGTTCCCTCTCAGTGCACCGTCAGTGGGCGATAATTTACGATCGGTGCGGATTGTTTCGCGGCCGAAGCTGATATACACTTGCGAACGCGGAAGGAAGAGAAAAAAAAGTGAACTCCGCCGAGTGAAGAATTTAATTGCGCCCGACGAGTGGAGCCCGAGCATCGAGAACCGGGTAAGGAAATCAATTTTTATAACAAGCGCGGGCGACCCATAGTGTTCGTTTATTTCCATCGGAACAAAAGAACCACCGGTATTAAACTATCGATTAACAGAGACCGCTCGGAATCTTACGGGCTCGGAACGAAAGTAAAAAAGCTCGGGGGCACCGCGGTGTATAAACGGCTCGCATAAAAATATCGCGGCTGTGACGCGTTATAATCCATTTATCTAACTTTGCGCAGATTCCGGGGTGATTTCAATTAAGCCCCCCACCCACCTCACCCCCTGACGAGGAAAAACGACAACGTCGGTATATAGCAATAACACGGCGATATAACGCTGTAACAGAAAAAAAGGGGGACGAAAACAGCGAGGATAAAACGAGAATTGTTGCCAAAGCAGACGAACGAACCGCGCTAGCGCAATTTCCTCGGTCCGAATGCCGCGTGTGCAGAACTCGAGTGGGAGCTGGATAGCGAGGGATTGCTCTCTCATTCTCTCTCTCTCTCTCTCTCCCTCTACCCAGAAGGTGGAAGGGACGGTATAGTGACGAGAGCTGTAAGCGGAATGAATGGAAATTAGCTCTTCCGTTTTACGAGGATTATGCCCAGTATGATTCTCAACGAACAGAAGGGTGGACGCGTGGAAGGGTGAGCTTGTACAGGTAGAGGGGAGAAGAGCGTCCATCTTCCGGAAATCCGCGACAGGACGGGGAATCCGACGTTCGCGTATCCCCCCTCCCTCTCGCCGCTTCGTTCCTCCAGCCGCGAATGATTTACGGCATTAAGATATACAACATATCAATGCAAACAAGAACGTTTCTGATTCTCTTAGCCAGCGGTTCCTTATTGAGATATAGCGTCTCGGTGCATGTGCCAGTACACTGTCTTGCGAGTATACGGATAAAACGTACGGGGTGTCCCGGTTAGACAGGAAAGCATTTGGATATGGCCCGAAATTCGAAGATTTACGTGTTTCATTATTGCGTTAATCCGTAGAGTTAGGAATTTGTTCAGGCGCTACTAATCGATCGGGAATTTCGTTTAGAAGATAGTCTGGCAATTTTTGAACGGTACATTGGATGTATATAAAATAATCAAATACGTATTACCAAAAATTACGCGGTTCAACTTATGAGTAACATCTTCGCAATCCCAGATACCTTATGCAGACACACATATATGTATGTGTGTACAGAAGGTTCGTCAGTTAAATCAGATTTTCCGACGACTGCGAGCTCTACTTTTATAACTCGATCGATCGTTACGACGAGAGGTGAATCAACCAACGAGATACTCGTAATCGATGAGTAGTATTTCTCTTTCTCTTTTTTTATAGGTCTCTGTAGATGTTTAATCGAGAACACTAACCCGCCTCTCCTTCCCTCTCTCAACCTCTTTAATTTACAGTGTAGCGGGACTAAATTCGCGTATGTATTTATATACGCTCACTTGAGTCATCGAGTAAGAGCATTCGTTAAAATAAACAACGAACGTCAGCTTTTTCGAATTTCCAATTTATCGATAGGTAAATGTGTACGTAAGTGTGGTTTGTGACTACATCTACAAACAGTAGACGTGTTTTACAACTAGAATAAATCGAGTTAAAAGTATGCTCGTCCGCGATCGAGTAATTGATCTGATTTTGCATCGTTCTCGATCCAGTTTCATTTGTAATATCGGAGCAGCGTAAGAACCAACTTAAAAATCAATGCAATAGAGGAAAATTGCGCAAAATCCGCACTTATTCTCGTCCCGAATGATTCAGGTACGAAAACGTAGAATGCAAAAACTCTCTCCTCTGGTGATTCCCTTTGGACGATTTGGGTTCCTTATCGGTGCTACGGCATTGTGCCCCGACCGATAAATTCGATTCCCCGCGTTCGCGGTGTATAGTCGCGAATTCTATCCCCCAATCCGGTCTTCTTTTCAGGCGGGCCGACACACGAGGAAAGAGAGACCCGACGAAACAAACCGGGAGGAAAGGAAAATCAGAATGCGGGGAATGGAGGGAAAAGAGAGAAAAAGAAATCATTTCCTTTGTTCGGGAAACGCGCAAACGTTTAAACTCGAAACTCGTTAAACCGTGCCGGGATATCGCGCTTACGCGGTTTATCGAACCCTGACAAATGCACTACAATACCGGACGTAACGATATATTTTTGACATCGAGTTATACCGATTATTAATTAATACTCGTATATCAGGGAAATACGAGACCTATCCGTTACTACTCGATACACGCAGTCGGAATTACATTTCGTTCCTGATCTCCTCTCCGGCTCTGCGTTCGTTCGCTCGAATATATCGTCTATGGTGTAAAAATAGTTTGCGAGATATGAATGGCGCCTGAGAGAAGGCAAAACGGTATTAAAGTAGGATGCGCGAGACTCAAACGGATTTCAATCCCCTAATGCACGATTTCGATTGACGCACGCGGCAGGGCGAGAGCTCGATCGTCGAGTATTACACGCCGGATATACATGAAATCGATGTAAATGATAGCGATTTCGAGCGTGTAGAGAGTACATCAGCTGCTAGTATCGCCGGGAGGCTCGCTGCAGTCGCTCGCGCACCGGGGAGAGGTGCCGGCTAGGGTTTATACATGTGTGTGAGTGTATGTGTATGTGTGTACGTAAGAGAGAGAGAGAGAGAGAGAGAGAGAGAGAGAGAGAATGAAGGGTCGTAGGAGGAGGAGGGGTGCACACGTACGACCGAATCCAGCTCCAACTCCTTCGGCTTCCCAACCCAGGCAATCCCCCTCCCCCTCTTCTCAGGCTCCTACACTTCTCCACCCACTCATCCCGCCCATGCCACTGGCATTTCAATCGCAAACTGTCGAAAAGTGAGATATAGCTAATCGGCCGTGAGCTTCTCACCTCTCGCGCACGCTCTTGCGCTCGATGCGCCCGGGTAAATTCGATGCCAGGGCGCGCCTTTGTGCGCTACGCTTCTGACCACTGTCGATCTTCGCCCCGTTCTCTTCTATATAGTTCGTGTTTCTATCTCTACCTCGCTCTTTGCTCGTTTTATCCCCGCTACGCGAAGACCGGTTCCGGTAATCTCGTTTCGACACCAAGTCGGAACTCGAACTCGCGAGAGATCGAGTCAACACATTTTGTGGCTGTATATATGTAATCTTTTCTTGTATTTATAACGGTGGAAACTGTTTCCGAACATTAATCGCGATCTTTGCAACTCAGTTCTTGACACCCAGCTTGTATATCGAGAGTTCTACGTCGCTTTAGTTTTTTTTACTCTTCGCTATATTCGTTGGAAATGTTATTTCGCAAATTAAAGATATCTTAATAGGATTTAATAGTATTTTTATTTATTATTGTTTCTTTTGTATCAAATTCAACGGTAATCGGAACCTTTACAAACGTAAAACATATTTCGAGTTTTAGTTAAAATCCATTATATCGTAATTGCTTCAACCAGCGGTTCTTTTATATTTTTTCATGAATCCGACTGTATTGTATTTTTGCGTATTTCACGAGTAGCGAGTTATATTGATGTGTATATTTTAATTTTAATTGAATGTACATTTTTTGTATCCTCGTAATTACGCATTTATAAGAAATGTAGGGGGGCGCGAATTTTTCGGAAATCAAATACCACGTTTTCGATGAAAAACGCGAGCTATAAGGGTTCAATAATTTATCGGGCGAATGCCCATAATTCCGAAATAATTGACCGTCGCAGAACTACTAGGATGCTCTATACGTAACGTTACATTATATATAGTCGACTGTCACTGTTGTTTCCGATATCGCGGGATGAGCGACGAGTAAACCCAATCGATTACGACGCGGCCCGGTAATTGTCCGAGAATCGACGGCTTGTATCGACCCGAGTCTCGATCAAACAGACCAGTGGGAACACGGAAGTGGTTTGTAGGTGTATAAGACACGGTCTCGTCCGCAGGTAGCGCGCGCGAACCGTATCAAAACTTAAGGTAATAACGCGGATTACAAGTGCTCGCTAAGGTACAGTTAAGACGCGGCGAGTGCCTAGCACTGATATACTAATTGAATTAGTTATTTCGAAGCGGAAAGTCTAACCAGCTACTCTCTCTCTCTCTCTCTCTCTCTCTCTCTCTCTCTCTCTCTCTCTCTCTCTCAAGAACATCCCCTTTTGCACTCCCACTCGCAGCGCGTAGTAGCAAGTTTTCCGAGGAGCGGAATAGAGAGCGAATCGAGTCCACCGGGCGCGAGAAGTCCGAAAGTTCATATTAACGCCGGTTGCTCTCAGCTCAATACGCCCGTACCGAGCTCAAACCGTCGCGTTATTTAATTACTTTGTTCCCTTTTTACGCTCCGACCCGTTCAATTTTTCAAAACTCATCGCGACGCTGTATACACAGAAAGTAGAGCTCTACCGAGTTTCTCGCCTTTTTGAAATTGCGGAAGATCGTGACTGTAGGTCTTTAAATTGACGCACGTAGACGATTGATATTGTAGCGAGGTGGAGAAATAAGTCCGAGCGAGTATTCGAGCTACTTTCGAATGTGAAATTGTCGTTTCTCCGAGGTACGATTATACGCAACGTTCCGTGAGAGAAGGCATTCGTCGTGCGGCGAGAGTCGCTATCGTTGACTCGTTCTACTTAAGTTTATCAACTGTTGTACACGGAAAGTGGAATACGCAAGCCTGCGATAAGTGGACGTGTACATTGTACGTACTCGCAAAGGACTGTTTGACTGAAAAATTCTTCAATTTTTTCTTTTCTACCTCTTGTTCGTTTCGCGGAAGGGTATACATCTGTCCGCCTACTGGCCACTTCTCTTATTACGCGGCTGAATGGCAATGTTCCAACGCCGGCGTGATAAGAATTAATCGTACACGCCCTCGAGTAGTATCAGTCTTTCTTCACTTACACTGGCCGAATGAACGTGATACGAAAAATTATGAGTTACGTTTTTCTTCCTTCCTCCTCTAGGTTTCTCGGTTGCGTTCGCTTTTTTTTCCTTCTTCTTTTCCGTTTCGTCTTTCCTAGCTGTGCTCGAAGAAGGAAAAAAAGGGGATAAAAGAATCGCATGCTCGAAGATTGGACGTATTTCCGCAGACATGACATCCGGAGGATTGCGTGCTGATTCGGTAGCCGGGGTGTGTATATACACCAGTGGGAAAGTTGTGTTTGTCCGAGAAGTGTCGGAGCAGTCCACTTGTACGTTCGAGCGCAAATAAACTGATCCACTCTCTCTTTCTCTCTCTTTCTCCCTCTTCTGCTACCAACGAACCAGAACCCGTTCCGACACATTTCATTTTATCTGACTTGAACCCAGCACGACACGGAGTATTATAGCGGGATGGACCAGGTCCGTAGTTTTACGCGACGTTTTACGATATGATGATAATTTGGGAAAATCTGATTTGGAATAGATACGCAAGAAATTTTTCGATTTTCTTTGCAGGATCGAATGTGTATTGGAAAGAGAAATCCGATTAACGGATGGATGTAAAGTTTGATGATATATCATCCGGATTTATCCGAGTATTTCTTTTTATGAGTAAACTATACATGTTCATCTTATTTTTTTTTATTTTGATTCAGAAAGCCTAAGTAATTTTTCTGAATAATTCGTTTTAAAATTGTAGAAAAAATATCACCATACCATTGAGCTGGATTTTTTCGATCGAATATAATAAAACAATGAATTTCAAGACATGTTGATTTCACGCACCTCTTGGAATGCAGCAACAAGAGCGTTTAATTGTACCGATTCGTTGCTTCCAGCGGTAACTCTTTTTTCTATTTCAGCCATTTTTATGATTAAATTGATTAACGATTCATCTGGGAAATCAACTGTGGAAATAATAAAATAAAATTTCTCATGATCTGTTCACATTTAAAAAGTGACACTTACTTCTATTCACAAATAAATGAAGTTCTGTTAATATGTCCTGTAATGCAAGACCTTTCTGTAATTTCAAATCTTGAATTTCTGATTAATTATATTAAGAAAAATATTGGAATAAGTATTTTTTTCTATATAAAAATAATAAATGTGTAAAAAACTAAACAAAGGATACTGCAGTAACATAACTGATATGGCTCGTTCAATAACCAGTTGATCATAGTTTTAATATCAACAGGAAGAGGATGACCAACGCAGGTATATACATTTTCTTCTGTTACCGAATTGAAAGCTAGAGCAGTACTTTGAAGAACGTTAATAACTTTCCTCATGTCTCCACCGCTTAATGTTATTAATGCCTGTTTTCCACTGTCGGTTGCAGTTACACTAGATAATAATTATTATTATAATAAATTATGCAAGTAAAAAAATCTACCAATTTTAAAATACAACTTACTTTTCTTCTCTAATTACATGTTCCAGCCTTGGTAAGATTTGTTCAGGAGTTAACGGTCCAAATCTGAATTTTGTACATCGAGACTGAAGAGCCGGAATAATTTTACTTAAGTAATTACATATCATACAAAATCTCACATTATCGGTATATTTTTCTATTACTGAAAAATAATGTCAAATAACAATTTTATATGAATTTTTGAAATGGTCTGTAATACTTACTTCTCCTCAATGCATTTTGGGCATCATTAGTCATAGCTTCGGCTTCATCGAGAATTATTAATTTGAATTTTGACTTATACATTGTACCAGTGCTAGCGAAGCTTAGAATTTGACCTCTTACAATACCTATACCTCTGTCATCTGAAGCATTCAATTCTAACACCTATTTTGTTAGAGACAGGTATTAAATATATGTTTATATAGATTATAAATGATATAAAGCCATTACCATTGAATTGAACTGTGCTGGTGTGTATAATTTACGAGCACATGCTAAAATTGTACTTGTTTTCCCTGTTCCAGGTGGTCCATATAAGAGAAGATGTGGTAACTGATCTTCATCGATGAATTTATTAACTGCAATATTAAATCATATTTATTGTTTAAAAAATTCATAAATAATCCATAATATTTCACAATACTTACTGGTATGTATTATCTCTTCGTGAGATATAAGATCTGTTAATTCTTTTGGTCTATATTTTTCTACCCTAGAAGTGAAACAAAACGTCAGTAAATGAAATTCAGTAAATATTGTTTGATAGAACATACCATGGTAGATTTCGATTTTTCGTGGTATCAGATGACATTATTAAAAAAAATAATTAAATTATAATAATTACGATTAAATAACAATAATATTTTGAGTGTTTTTCTCTAAAACACAACCTCATAAAGACGCCGGCCGGCGATATGGAACCATAACCATAGAGTGGGGATAGGAACTACCAACCGCCAGTTAATAAAATGGCGCCATACAAATTTGAAAATTGCATGGTTATTGGCTCAATTTCTAACCAACCAAGCACGTCCTTCAGATTGAATGAGTTTCATTGTTTATCGTTACTGCGTGTTCATTATTATAGTTTTTTAATATTTTCAAGTCTATAACTCTATTCTAACCTCCAAAAAAACTCCAAAAATATTTTAAGAGAGGAAAATAAAATAAATCAGGGGTATGAATTACGAAGGACTGTTCGACGAAACTCCGGATTATATGTCGTTAGCTAAGATGCGTTTTAAACTCTCGCTTGCAAAATATCGAAAGGACGAAGAGCTGAAGAAAAATTTTCTCGATGTTATTACACGCAATCATATGGCTCGATATTACGAAGATTCTTTTCATATTCTCGGTTGGCCTATCGATCATGATCTTTTACAAGTAAAATATCAACTACATGAAGTAAAATTGAAAATTGCAGCTGAATTTTCAAATTTATAACAGGCAATGTCTCAAGCTAATGCAGCGGCTTGGTATGAACTTGAAATAGCAACAGCGAAGAGCAGCCTGGAACACAGCAATTGGCGTCAGAAATTGGAATTTGCGTTCTCCACTGGCGATCTCGAAAGAGCTAAGAACATCGCTTGGTCCATTTACGAAAATGAGAAACAGCCAACGAGTAGCCGTGTCGAAGCTGCGTTCGGTATTTTTCGAATTTCCTTTTTGCACTCAAACGTTGTCGAAATGCGCGATATCGTTCGTTCGATACGAAAATTGTTGAACAACGATTGCGGCAGTGGCAGCGAATGGTGCTGTCGAAATAAATTCAAGGTTTACGAATCCGTATACTGCTTGGCTGTGAGAAATTTCAGACGAGCAGCTAGGCTTTTATTGGACTGCATCCCGACTTTCGAATCTCGCGAATTGATGACCTTCAAAGATCTTGTCGAATACGCGGTTATCGCTTGCGCGATTTCACTCCATAGATCGGAATTGAATGAAAGATTGAACCACAATAGCGTCCTTCAGCAGGCCTTACTAGAGGACAGTCCACGTTACAAAGCCTATTTAATAGCGTTCTACGACTGTCATTATGCGGATTTTTTTCGTCACCTCGCTTGGATAGAATCAGTGATGAAGGAGGACCCGCTACTCAAGCCTCATCACAGTTATTACGTACGTGAGATGCGTTTGAAATCATACTCGCAAATTTTAAGCGCTTATCGTTCTCTCAGTTTGAGTAAAATGGCTGAAGAATTTGGGGTGACTGAAGATTATGTCGAGCATCAGATAGCAAGATTTATAGCTAGTGGTAGATTGCAATCCAAAATTGATAGAGTTGCGAGATGTGTAGTGACGGTCGACACATCGGATAACACTATGAAATGTACAACAAATGTCAATTGTACCCGTAGTGTGCTTTATCAAAGCATTGTTAAGAAAGGGGATGTTCTGCTGAACAATTTACAGAAGCTCGGTCAAGTTGTAGATTTTTAAACTTCTCATGATCTTGAGCTTTCTATTTCGAATTTAAAAAACCGCGCTATGGAAAACACGTGAACTTCAAATATCAACATATTCGAACCTAACCTGATTAACCTCCTAAAACACATCAAGTTATCAAAGGATTTTCATATGCCACCGGATAATGTTACTCTTATTTTAAATAATGTTAATTAGCAATATCTCGAAGGCCTGTAGCTTTGAAGTTTATGAACATAAATAATTGTGAAAATAAAAAATGGCTCATAGGATATTAATGGGTTTACCTCCAAAACCTGTGAAACAAGTGGTACAAAAATTCAAATATCTTCTCGTCATTGACTTTGAAGCGACATGCGAGAGGAACGTTCTTTTGCAACCTCAAGAGATAATTGAATTCCCTTGTTTGGTGGTTTCAACAAACGATTGGAAAGTCAAAGATGCTTTTCACGAATATATCAAACCCAAATTTCATCCTACGTTAACATCATTTTGTACAGAATTAACTGGAATTCTGCAAGAAATGGTCGATGATCAACCGTATTTTCCAGATGTATTTTCAAAATATTGTAATTGGTTAACAGAAAATGATTATTGGACAGAAAGCAACAGAAGTGCATTCGTAACCTGTGGAGACTGGGATTTGAGAGTTATGCTTCCAAACCAATGTTCATTGGACAACTTAACGCTACCAAATCAATTCACACAATGGATAGATCTGAAAAAAATTTTTTGCGATACTACTGGTTATTATCCACGGAGTTTAAAAGATATGTTAATACGTTTAAATTTACCACTAGAAGGACGCTTGCATTCTGGCATTATGGATTCACACAATATGGTTAGGATCATTCAAACATTAGCTAGGAGAAATATAGAATTTAATCTAACTTCTAAATTAAAAAAATTAGACCCTCTTGTTTTGTAAAGTTATATTATTTGTAATGTAAAAATATTTTTTCATGATTCAAAAATGTTTTGTGCATAGTCAGTTGCTCATAAAATTGATTAATTTAAATAAAATATCTTACTTAAATATTGTATATAAAAAGTTAATATCAAAATATCAATTTCCTTTGTGCGATTGAATACTGATAGAGCCTTAAATTACTTATGTATTGCCACTCTGATCAAAACTTCTTGTTTATCGTTTTCCGTAAAAATTTGTAATATACACTCAAAATTACGTTCTACTTTTTTTCTACACTGAATTTTAAGTGGAAAATGTTTTCCTGTTGGAATCATTCCCTCTGTTGGAATAACACAAACTGAGTCTGAATGATTTTGTAAAGCTGTTTCAAAGGCTTGAGCTACTTGTCGAGAGCTCGATATCATTACAGTTGCTTCGTTATTGTACGGCGGTCTTAAGTACACAGTCTGTGGGTTAACAGAAAAATAATCGTCGTACATAGTAGAAGGCATTAAACTTTCGTGTTCGTAATCGCTTCTGAAAAATTATAAATAAAAATTTAAGATTAATTAATTTGTCACAAAAAAAAAAATTACGAAAACTAGTAAAACATACGGGGAAGGCAAAAAACTGTCGCCACCAGTATCATTAATATGGCTAGTGTCGCTGTATAATGAATAGTACATTTGCGATTCGTCAACATTGTCATGTAACAAAGATAGTGTTTCATCGGCCTGCATTTCAACAGTTAACATTATTTCGTATTGATGAACTCCGTGACAAAGATCGCCTAAGTTTTGCTGAAAAATATATTGACTGTGATCAAGAAAATAGATTATTATAATAATTTATTCTAAACTTGACTTACTACTGTATCGCGAATAATATTTAAATCAGATATGATATGTTCTCCAGGAAAAACTGTACATATTGGTTGTACGACATTTCTGAACTGTTCGTTTTCTTTACCTTCAAGTTCTCCCATGCTTATTACTTTTTTGTATAATCTTATACAGAAACGATAAAATTAGTATGAAACGTTTTCTCAGGATCATATCGATAATTAGTACGTACCTGCGAATACGCCAACGCGTTGGCTCATCACCGTACGTAATATTTAACGTTCCAACATGAGATACATCACATTTTTGCAGCCTTTTAAGATCTTCCTTTCTTGGTTGAAAATGTAATGTTATATATTCAGTTTCACGAGGATCTAGTAGCAATTCTGTGGGATTCACATCCCAACTTGATGCCATACCCGGATAAACCGCTATAAAAAATTATTTTTTAAAATATATTTTACAATTTCATGATAAAAAAAATAGTATAATTAAAGTAACCTTTCGGTACTAATTGAATTTTCGCATAGGCACGTAAATCTCCAGTATTTTTTATTTTAATTTTAGCTTTCAGAGGTCCTGCAGGAGTCAAATTTCCCAATGACACCCACATTTTTTTACTTATGTCTTTATTTATTTCCGAAATTTCTATTCTACCATTTCCTCCATAGCCGTACAAAAATATCTGGTGATAATTGATATTAATCATCAATAAAATGAAATAAAATAATAATGGTAAAATATAATATTTGAATAGTTTTCTTCCGGAAGCCAAGAATATTTTTGTATTGAACATAGATTATAAATATTTTAAGATTAAATACGGACCGTAATAGTAAATAATATAAATACCGCTCTAGATTGACGTTGTTCGCTAGTTTCACGTTTCGATTCATAATGTTTAAATGTTATTTTTCCAGCAGAAGCTCCCACATGATGCGGACTAAATACTATAGCGAGAGTTCTACTTTCCATGCTCTGTAATCCTATTACTATACTGGAACACACTGACTGCCGTTCTTTTAGAAACTAAAAACAGATAAAAATATTTCTGGAAAAATCAAATGCGAAAATTTAACATTGACTTGTCAAAAATAATACGAACCTTGAAACTTTTATTACTATCGTAGATACTCGCTAATATTTTTATTTTATTATTACTGGTATTCTTAATAGTAAATTCTTTAGTTTCTGATTTTCCTGCTCTCACGCTGTTCCATACTAAAGAAGCATGTGTCGTACGTATAGGAAGCCCAGTTCCATTTACAGTCATACCAGATACAGATCCGATTGGCGAAGAACGGCCTGTGACACCAGACCTAATAAGAAAAATATTTTTCTTATTACAAAGTTCACAAGCATCAAATTAATCGCATAAAGCGGCACACCTCATTGACATCAAACTATGAGGTGATGTTGAACAACTAGATGGTACCGGATTGTCAGGCGTTTCACAGCGCAGCGAATATTCATGATCGTCAATATGATTTTCACCAATCAAAGAAACATAAGAAACATAATTTAACGCACTTAATTTGATTGCTGCTTTTCTGCAATATCAAAATATACTTATAGCACGTTATTTTCCTTTGAACATGATAAATTCAATTACCGCTGTATGTTGTCCGAACTTGGTGGTTTGTACGATACGGTAAAAGTTCCTCTATTTTTGGCATTTATTGACAAATTTTCAGGCTTTACTGAAAAATATTTGGAATCATCTTCAAGCTCCTCTGACATTCTGGAAGGGTGTCTTATAACAGTTCCGGATACCGATACTGAATTACGACCAATATTCATAATATGTAAAGGTCTATTTTGTTTCTTAGGTATAACTAACGGTAATACTGTATCAACAATCTCTAACTTGCTAACATCAATTTGCGCTAATAATGGAGTTTCATTAACTATCACGCTGCCACCATCTTCACTTTCTATTCCTATGACAACCTTTCCTTTAAGAGAAATTGGGAACTGATGATCTATTAAAAATAACGAGTAATTACTAACGATTTAAGAAAATCAATATTCTGTATATATTTAGATAAATACCTTCGGAGAAGATTTTTGACTTGAACTGTATGTTAATAGTAATTTGTTCTAAGTACTGAAGATTAACATAATCTTCTTCTTTGAAATCGGTATCCGAACTTCTTATTGTAAACACTTGTGGATGACCCTACAGAAATGAATGTTCAAATGAGACTTGATTAGAACTTCATTAACGAAAAATTATACCTGTATTATCGAAATTTTGAATCGTAAATCAATTTTATTGTGATTTTTTATTGTTAAAGGCAATATTTTAGAACTATTTAATGCCATTTGTTGAAAATCAAGTTCCTGTTTTCCAGTTTCTGTTATTATTTCAACTTTTGGACACTCCGGTGCAAAACAAATTATTGGTCTGATATTCCACTGAGATCTAGTAACCATATCCGACGCTTTTATATTTAGCGTTACTATGAATGGCTTGCACTCATTCAATATTTTAACATTAATCTTGAAAAACAAACAAATTGAATAGATATAAAAAATAATTTATCCTGAAAGATTCAATTAACTATACCATTTTCGTTTGAGTAGCATTTGGTTTTAGAAGTATAACATCAGATGGTAAATTTATAACTACATTATTTTTCTCTTCTTTTAATGAATGTAAATTCATTGAACATAATAACCATTTCTCGCTTTTATTTATAAGTGTTATTTCGATATCTCTCGGTATACCAACTAAACATATACATAATTCTTCATAATTTGCACAAATGACATCTCCTGCAATAATTAATTTTAAATAATATTTTACAAAACATTTTATAAAATTTTATAAATTATACAATGTATCATGTAACATACCGTGTTCTTGAAATCCTGATGAAACACTATCATCAATTTTACTTTTATATGAAATATTTTCTTTCTTAATACTTTCATGGTATTCCGTTTCTTGATTCTTAGATTTATTATTCGAACCTGATAATAAATTAATCCCACTCATATCTTTAGATAACCGACATAACTGAGACTGAAGATCGGTGTTTTCGTTGCAGCTTGGGCTATAAATCATCATCTTTTGTGTTATTAATTTATGTTCTGTTGATTCTACAATTGAAATATTAAAAGTAACTATAATTGATTATTATTCGATCTTGTTAACGTCACTCGGATAATTGTAAATACCTCTCTGGCTCAATGAAGTTAGATCTTCATAATTATTTGATCTGTGTAACATTTGATGTTGTTGTGCAATATTATCTTTTTCAAAACATCCATCTTGTCCAAGACTTAATGCACGAGGAATATCGTGCTTTTCGTTCAATAGCTTACTATCAAGGGAAAGTTTAGTTGAAAAATTTTGAAGTCCCAAATCTCTTTCAGGAATTTCAGTATTCACGTTTGGTGTTGAGGGCATGGATTTTCTGTCCACTGTATAAGTAAGACTAGATACATTTTGCTTTAGAGTTTCTAGTTGTTTTTTATTTTTTTTAGCCATTATTAGTTGATCAACTAATTTTTTCGGTGTTTCACTCTCTATATTTTGTAATGCTTGAGCAATAGTACTCAAACTCATAATACTATGTGCATTTGATGGTTTTGTAGCATCAGAACCTGGTTGTAATAGCTGACTTGATTCTTTATCTAGTGATGTAACTGAAATATTTTTGATTTGATTTAAAATAATAAAGACTCCTCAATTAGTTTGAAGAAAATCTAGACTACCTTCAGATGAAACAGTTGAATCGATTAATGGTACTAAGTTACTTCTTTCTGGACTTCTTACAGATGAAAATCCGATACTTGGTCTGTTACTTGTATTTTCAGACAATGCACCAATATTACCACATTTTCTCCGGAAATATTCTTCAATAGATATTCTGCGTCCAAGTTGTGAACTGTTGCATCAAATTTCATTAGTTTTTTATACATTGATTTTAAATTATTTCATCATATAACTCACTCTAGCGATATATTTAAATCTCCAATTATTCCAGAGAAACAGGATAAATCTAGATATTCATGATCTTTACTTTTATTTTCAACTTCTGATTCTGTGAGAGATATTGATTGATTATTTCCAAAATCATCTTCTGTAAGTTGCTTCATAATTTCAGAAGCAGATTGGAATTCTTCTTTATCAAATTCAGCCATTAAGTCTGCAGTTGTTGAATCAATAGTAATACCGTTGTCCTTTCTCTCTGAAAAATCAAAACAAGTTTCCGAACTTCTACTCAATGCAGATGATCTAGCTGTTATTTCTTGAGGCTCAAATATTAACTAAAACAGAATGAATTTATTTATGATATATCTGCAATATATACAAATCACAAAAATATTTGTTAATGACTTAATTCATTGAAAACAATATTCGATACATACTGATGCTTTCAAAGTTTCATCTTGTGTGTCATAATGTGAATCTCTAAATCCACTTTCAGGAGTACTCGGAGAATTCTTATACATAAAACGCTGTATGTTCACATCAGTTTCTTTATCTAAATTATTATCAGAAACTGAATTATCTATTTCAAAAAAGAGCTTATTTGAGTAATTTTACCTGTTGATTTAATTGATGTTCGTTCACTACATTCATCAAGAATTTTTCTTGCAAATTCTAAGTTAGCGTGCAAGGTATTTGAATTGAATTCTGATAAATCATTTAACTCATCTTCACTGCCTAAAACTAATGTTCGCTAGATCAATTGAAAATTGGATATCATACACAGTCTCTTAAAATTTGGTTTTAAATTGTAAAACTTACGAGATGAAATGTTGTCTAATAACCCTAGTGACGACTCCTCAGATTTTTGAATGAAGTCACTGTCATTAAGTTGTAGATCAAGTTTCTTCTTTCCTTTAATATCATTGTGAGAAATATTTTGGTATCTGAAGAACAATAGGCATAGAATGAAAAATTTTTTTCACTGATTTAAAATTTTAAGAAACTGTATAGTGTTAAAGAAAATTTAGTACAATGATTTTTGTTGAACCGTTGACGAAGCTTGAGGCCGGGGTGTGCTCAAAATCGTAATATCTGTAAGATCCGGCTCGTTTGGTCCTTTGACGTTATAGAACGTCGATTTCTTTGCTTGCTGACCGGTATCCATAATTACAGTAGAAGCTTGAAATGTTTTGTTGACAAATGATATTTTTTGGATAAATAAAAAGTTTTAATAACATAACTATTGTCTATAAAACATTTGCTTTGACAGTTGATTGATAACAGTTTTCAAATTTGAAACTCACGAAGGTCACCTGTTTCAGGGCACGGTCTCATGCCGACGCTTGACGCTCGATTCCAGCGACAAATGTGGTCACGTGATATTATTTGAAATTTTCCGCTATAAAATGTAGCAACCATTGAACTTATCAACCCTCTGAACTTTGTTGCTAGAATATTAACGATAGAAAATTCAAAACGCATAAGTATAATATTCATACGTTCGATATTCATAACAATTTTTTTAAAAAAGTGACGAACAATTGGTAATAGCACCACGTGGCCACATTTGTCGCTGGAATCTAGTGTTGAACGCCGGCATGCGATCATGCCTTAAGTCAACACTGTTTTACGTGGGATTTTAAATTGTATTAAAGGTATAAAATGAGAACAACACATTTACAAAAATAGTTTATTAAAACTACAAATAAGAATCTCACAATTTAAAGTCTACTATTTCTACACATTACAAAATATTATATTTTGTATTAATGAACGAATCGTTTGATCTTAGTAACATGTTTCTACATCGTTACGACGTACAATAATATCACGCATATATAGGTAAATTCTTTAATAACAAAATTAAGAGAATCGCTTCCTCGACATTTTTACTTCAAACTTTTTGAATCTTACTTTGAAAACTTAAAATTGGAAAATTATAACAACAAAAAACAAAGATATAACATTTATATTATAATTTCTTTTGCTTCTTCATAAGATAATTGTTTAATAATTCGATAATATATTGTTTTGAATATAATTGTGTAACAGAAGACAGTTTAGTTGCAAAACCATCGATATTGTCTTTATTTTTTTCGATATCGTCTTCATGGATCATTAAAACTTCAGAAAACTTCCTGTTATAATTTTCAGTTGGCTGTATTTTTTTATACATTTCGGACTGTTCCGTACAATCACCAATTTCTTCCATCAACTCTGTTCGATCCTCATCGCAAAACGATAAACTAGTTTCCCTGTTTCCACCGAACGATTTAATCGAAGATATATCTTCACATTGTTTTATCATTTGAAGACGCTCTGAAGAAAATTTATCCATAATATCCTGAAAGGTTTCACCATAAATTTTAGAACCGATAATCGTCTCGGCAATTTTGTCGACGGCCCAAGTGTATGTCTCGACGGAACGATGGTAGAGAATCTTGTGTTCGAGTGCCTTTTCGTTACTCTCGAATGATATGTCGCATATTACGCACGAAGTGTCATGATCAAGGAAAAAATGGGTCGGATAAAGTTGCGACTCTATTGTTACTGAACATTTATCACATAATACCGACTTTTTATCTTGATGTTTATACTCCAGAATATTTACTAATCTAAATGGTTCGAATATCCTTATCAATTGACGTATTTGTCCAAAAGCATCTTCTTCATCGTTATTGTCCTTTCCCGTTTGCAATTTAACGCTATCAAACGCAAGATGATGAACAAATAGGTGCATCGTCAAGTAGCTACGTCTGTAAATACGGTAACACAGCTTACAAGTTTCGCCATAGAGTTTGTGAGCCCTGATCAGGTGAGTACGCACACCAGTGTGTGTATTGAATTTTATTTGACAAATATTGCAGACAAACGGCATTAAACCATCAGGATTTACGTAAGCCATATATTGAAAAAATGAGTCGTCGATATTACAATTGTTGTGAAATTTAACTACCACCGATTGTAACAACGGTTTGATCGGAAATGTATCAACATATTGAGAACTGGAATTGTTCGTACTAGAATCGTTATGACGTTCATTTATCACAGACTGATAAGAAATCGAAGATTGATCTTCTTTTTTTATCGATTCATTTGACAATTTTTCAACTTCATTGTCCGTAGAATCGTTTTCTTGTAATACAGTTAGTAATTCTTTTGATGTCATTCTTTTCAATCCCGGTGGTTCGTCGTATTTTGCAACTTCTGTTAAATTTTTGGATAATATGATCTCCTTTTTCTCATTTTTTGTCACTTCTTCAGTATTTTGAGAGGCTGAGTCGTCGGCAACTTTACACTCACAACTTTGACGGAGTTTGTGTCTTTCTAACATGAATTTAGTCAAGAAATTTCTTTCACAAATATTACACTGGTGAGGTCCTTTTGTTTCAAGATGCTGATTAATATTGTGCAGTTTTAAAAGCATACTGCTCGTAAAATTTAATTTACATCTCTGACAAGAGAATTTTCTTACACCAGAACACATGTGAGAGTTTACCATTGGTACAGAGAACATTAATCTATCGCAATTCTCACAAATATGAACTCCGGAATCGTCTTGATGTGCTATATAACGGTGTTGCAAAAATGCCATCTTCTGTTTGAATTCGCGCAAACAATTATTGCATACATATGGTTCCTCTTTGTTAGCTAAGCTTTCAATCTGCTTCATCGGGATCACGTTATTCGGTTGCTTCAAGCTACTGTTCATAATATCAGATTTATTGCTTTTTCCTCTGACATTAGCTTTATTGATAGGAGATTTTGAATATTCTTTCACTGATTGTACTAGAAAAAGATTAATCATAAACAAATGGTAAAGTTCAATAAAATGTTTATCGCAAAAATAATATATTCTCACCTGAAGCGCTTTTGCACATTTTCAGAGTTTTTGATTTTGAACATTTATCGGTTTTTTTATCAATAGGATCATCTAATTTCTGCTCTTTTGTAGAAACTAAAAACGTTCAATGAATGATGTAATAAATCGAATACATATTGCAAAAATAATTTAGACTTACCTGAAATCACTTTAGATATTTTCTGAGTTTCTGTGTTTAAACTGGTACCGTTTTTCTCATTACTTTTGTCCAATTTTCGTTTTTTCACAAATAATGGCTTTTCAGCAGAGACATCGCGTTTTTCAGATTTTTTCCTTAATTCTGTATTTTTATTAGATATCTCTATATCTGGTATCGTTATAACTTCATTCATAGAAATTTCACTACTGTGAGATTCATTTAACTTTTTATGATTTTTATTATGAGTATCAAATCCATACTCCGTAACGAAATTTTTATTACATGGTTTACAATAATTATACACGCTCTGGGCGCATTTCGGGTTGTCTACTGTTACCGGTTGAACAATATTTTTATGATTATTGCTCTTTCTTCTGTTAATAGATGTACAACTTTTAGCTGATGCTTTGAACTTCATGTGCATTGCTGACGTGTGCTGTATGTAACCACGTATGTTATTAAAAACTTTGTTGCAGCAGAGAAGTGATGTTTTCGTGGAACTGGATTTCACACCAGATGCTATTGTTTCGACAGTTCTATCTTTACTACTCGTTATCGTGCAAGTAACAGGTAGGTCATTTAAATAATCTGGTTCACCTTTTTTCGAATGGATGTAAAGTGTACATATTTTACCGTGAACCTCGGCTCTGTGTAATTCGAAATCTTTGAAGCTATTAAATGACTGTTCACATGTTGAACAGCTCAGTGTATTACTAACATTATTTGTTTCTTCCGATACTAAATCAATTTTAACTAAATCTTCCTTCTTTTTGCTACATAGATGTTCGATTCTTACGTGACACTCGATGTCATTTGACGAGAGAAAAGAGAGATTGCAGAATGGACATTTGATTGTACTCTTAGTCCGGTTACGACTAATTACCTTTTTCATTATTTGTATAGTTCTTATACACTTTACACATCGGCAGTCGTTGGGGTCTTTGCTGCGAGATTTTAAAATGTTTGGAACGGTAAAAACCTTCGGTTTACTATCGTTAATCGTGGTTTTTGGCATCTCCGATTTTTCGCTTTCCAATGATGGTTTCTGTTTCGGTTGTACGAATAAAGGTATATTCTTCGTAAAAGTAGGTGTAGTGATTGTCATATGAAATTTTTGTGATTTTTCTGTTTCGCGAGTTATTAAGTCAAACGTTGATTTTGTTTCTTTATTTTTCTTCTTGTCATTTTTTGTTTCATTCATTTTCTTAGCTTCCGGTGTACTACACAATAAATCAACTATAATAGAATTCAAATTTTTCGATGACGTTACTGATGTTTCAGAATGCGATTTTTGGTTTCCCCGCAATGCAATCTTTTGATTTTGAGAATCAGAAAAACGAACTTTAGTCGGATTATTGCCACCTGGCAATATCTTTTCTCGAAATTTTTCATTATTCCTAAACTCATTGTAACGATTTTCATCGTTAGAAGAAGTTGTACTTTCCACATCATTATTTGACATTATTATATCCATTCTCGAATTAGAATTTTTTTCCGGTAATTCAATTGCTTCAAATGAAGGAAGAAATGAATCTGCATTTCCATTATTATCGGTTAAATTATCCAAATTATCGTTTATTTTTATATTGGTCGTTGATGTTTCTTGTAGACTAGATTCACCAATCTCGCTAATATGTACGTGTTTAGATTTTTGAATATTCGCATTTGTATTCGTTAACATATTACTATACATACTATCATTGGCAAAAGTCATGATTGCACTCTCTTTGTTATTAACATCTCGTCTAGAAAGTGAAACACTCAATTCTGTTTCGATCAGTGGCACTTCGTTATATTCCGTAACCTCTTCTATCAATAGATCCGATTGATCGATGGTTTCGAATTGTTCCATTTCGTCTTCCGTGGTGGCAATTGTATAATCTAAATCTTCATCGGGCTCATCGGAGTCATATTGCTTACTTTCAGAATCCCGGGAATCAATTGCACGATAGGAATCATACGTGTGATCATGCTGCATCGTGATGTCGTTCTGTAACGATTGTGAATCCTCGCACAAATTTTGAACGTCATTTGTTTCTGTAGTAATATTTTTTTCAATTTTAACATTGGGGTTTTTATGCACTTGTCGGATGATTTTTTTATATTGGTCTTCAATTCTCACGAGCGGCACGATCAAATGCTTCATTCCTACCGGAGGAGATTGCTGAATAGGTTTCAAATCTACCGCTGGTTCCGGTGGTAATTTAGCTTTATTTGTTATTGAACTTTTGAACTGTCTTTTTGCTACCTGTTGAAATTTTATAAATGTTTAATTTTTTCCAACATTTAATTTTAGTAGTAAGAGAACTACTACTTTTCTGAATGAAGATTGTTTTTGAAACTTACCAATGAACGAGTTTTCGTTAAATAGGTTATGTTTCTATCTTTCAGATATTTTCGTTTCGAACTCATGTTTACCTTTTTTTTCTTGTTTAATGAAACAGATTTATTTACGGTATTTTTTTTTTTAGGGCGACCCCTAGTTTTTTTTACAACTTTCTTCTTATTTTTAATACTAGAATAGACAATAATATCTTCATCTGATATCATTCCGTGATAACTTATTTTATGATTTTGTAAAATTTTATCAGTAAAGAACAATTTTGGACAGTATTCACAAAAATATATTTTTGTTTCCGAGTGAGTTAAAGTTGCATGTTCATGGAATTTTATTCTATCGTCAAAGATTTCATTGCATACAATGCATGTAATATTTGATAGGATGTTATCATTAGCTCTTTGTGGATGAATATTAACTTCGCTAGGCTGGCTTATTTCTATATCAGATTCAGTCAAATCAATACATGTAATATTATCATTTTCATAACTTACTTTTTTTTCCTTATTTTGAATTGTCTTCCGTAATGATCTCTCAATTCTTTTTACATTTAATTCAGATTTGTATTTTTTTAAAAGATGATCTATTCGTTCTATTCTTACAAATGGTAATAAGTTATTATGATGAACGATATTCATTCTATGTACACCAAATCACTATTCATCACATTTCCATTAGCTGGTCCATTGTTACAAGCACTGCAACACCTGTAAATTCGATTATTTACATTCTTGTATGAATAGTTCAGATAAATTAACAATTGAAAACAAAAATCACTTTTTTGCACATTGTAATCTCTAAATAAATTAACCAAATATTCTTACAAGTGATTATTATCTGATTAAAATCTAAATAATGATTTTATCGTACTAATGACCATATTTTCATATAATAATTGTTATTTACCATAGCCAAATTTATGAAAACCTTTTTATAGTTGTATGCATATAAAAACATTTTTATATTTATACTTCGCAAATGAGAAGTTTCACGAAAACATATGTGGTGGCGCCACAATCGTCAACTCGTAATATTAAAAACATTTCGACTAACCAAAATTACTTTATAGTTCATAAATATACACATGCGTCAAGAAATAGAACATGTACGATTGCACCCAGATTTTAAGATTTTAGGGGTTTGTTTGAATGCAAACCATGGTAGTGGCTATAACGTTATTACAGTTTTCACCATTTATTTCATAGTTAATCAAGGTATTGGCAAATTAAATTCCCTCAGCATCCTTTATGTTTTCTCGTGTTAGTTTTATCAGATAAAGAGGTATTATCTAAGCCAAGTTTAATAAATTTTATTTGCCACGCTATTACAACGCATGTGAAATTTTTGAAACTAAGCTACTTTTCGTCATGGATTTTAGGCCACGCCCACAGTTGGTTCTCAAAACGAACAGACTTACTATTCTTGCCTTCTTACTATCGTTTATGATGTGCGCATGACGATAAAGCTTTAAATGCGTACAGAGAGATAGAGATACATCAATTATGTACTGTTTGAGACGATGATTAGCGTTTTTCAAAACGCGTGCAAGTTAACAATCCACGTATTCATACCTACGGATAGCAGTCGTCGCGGCGACTGTCATACGCTTGTTCTTTTTCACGTTGTTTTGTTGTATGTATAGGTTATATTGGTTAGCGGTACCGCTTTAAGATATTGTAGCTTTAGTTATTAAATTAATACCAGAAAATGCAGGCTGCTTTAGCGATATTTTGTACTTTCCTCGGCTGCTGTGCGAATGTTGCTTTTCTGGAATTATTGGTCAAGTGAGTTTCCATTTTGCAACTTATATAATATGACATTATGCAATATAAACAGATGTCAGTTGATATATTTTTGGTTTTTATTGAATGAAAATATTTCTATATTTGAATTCTGCTGTTTAGAGTTGACCCTGGTTCTGGAAATCTTGTGACGTTTTGTCAGTTTCTTTTTATTGCCGTTGAAGGATTTTTCTTTACTACAAAATGCGGTACAGTAAAACCAACCATAGGAATAAGGGATTATCTTGTACTAGTCTCAATGTTTTTTATTACTAATGTTTGCAATAATTATGCATTTGATTTTAATATACCAATGCCATTACATATCATCTTTAGAGCAGTGAGTACCATAGTTTTAAATGTTTACATTAACTTATTCATAACAGGAGTTACATATCAAATTAAAAATTTAATTCTAGGGTTCTCTAATAGCTAATATGATTATGGGTGTAATTATTTTAAAGAAAAGATATACTCTCAGTAAATATATGTCGGTAATGATGATTACTCTTGGTATCATCATTTGTACATTTGTAAGTAGCCAAGAAATAAAATCCTTACAATCTAAAGATGCTGAACAAGTTTTAACAACTCCGATGGAAGATTTGTTGTGGTGGATATTGGGTATATTTCTTTTAACAATTGCCTTATTTATATCTGCAAGAATGGGTATTTATCAAGAAGTTCTTTATGCTAAATATGGAAAAAATGCGAGAGAAGCTCTATTTTATACTGTAAGTTAAGAAGAATATTGTAGACAAATGGTTATTCTTTTTTCTAATTGCCATCTTCTGGTATTTTCTAGCATGCATTGCCCTTACCATTTTTCTTGACGCTGACTACAAATATCTGGGCACATTTTAAGTTAGCACTAGCTTCAGAACCAATGATTGTTCCTGTAATTGGCATCACAATGCCTCAATCGATTGCCTATTTAATTGGCATTGTTATTACACAGTATCCTTTACTAATTATTAATTCATTTGAACAACTGTTTTACTTCTCTCAGAGTTCTCCGTATATTCCTTAATACACATCTATAGATACATGTGCATCAGTTCTGTTTTTGTTTTGACTACAGAATGTTCCTCATTGACAGTTACACTTGTGATAACATTGAGAAAATTTGTTTCGTTACTTCTATCAATTGTTTATTTTAAAAATCAATTTACTTTACTTCATTGGCTTGGTACTAGTTTAGTATTCATTGGAACTATTATTTTTACAGAGTTAGTGCCAAAGATTTCACAGAGTTTACAATCTAATACCAAAGAAAAGAAAGTAAAGTAAAGTAAAGTAAAATTTTATAAAAAAAGGTATGGAATGAGGCAGCTATAATTCCGTAATGATTTAATTTAGATATTAAATTTAAAATTGATTGTGGCATCACAGATAAATATATTTATATACGAAATTAAGCACTTTTCTTCAACTTTATTTCATCTCACAACAAATGATGTGCCATGTAGTATATAATATCATGAATCAGACATTGAAAAATTGAAAAATGAATTAATTTAAATCATTTATAAATTGAGAGAGAAATCAATGAAATAACAAATTTTTAGTTTTGTAATTATTATTTGATTTATATATAAACAACCTATTACAATGGATTCCATCCATGAACTATACATTTGTGGAAAACCAAATTGAGGATTTTTCTATTGAGAAAATTTTTAATGCACATGTTACGTTATTTCATTTTCATAGTCTGCTTGAATTTTCAACGTGTAATTATATAAAATTCGTTACATAAAATTTTAACAACGTGAGTACAATTTTTAGGAATTTTAATTTAAACAGTTTGAATATATAGTTTTAGATATCTATTTGTTTTTCTACACAGCAACAATTCAACGTGTACATCTGATCCTCTCATGAATATTATTGGATATCTTCTGGAACCACATATTTATCAGCAGTTATCTAGTATTCAATGATAACAATTTATATTGATCCCAACTTGACTGCCAAAACTAAAAATGAATAATATCATAAGGTAAAAAAAAATTTTATTTTTATTTTTCAACAATTTTTTCTTTATTAGCGCTTCTTTTAAAAATTTCGATTTAATTAATGAGTTTGTATGATAATTTTTCATACAAAAGCCAATTATATTCATTGAAACAATCAAATGCCGTACACAGTTACGGTATAAACGTATAAAAATGTAAGAAAATAAAGCTATAATTCAAGAAATAGTAACATTTTCCTAACAATTTATATTGTATTTGATTTAATTAAAAAGGAGTAACTGTAGAAAACAATTTCAATTCGATCAGTTTCTATGCTGCTTAACTATTTCATTAGTTTCATTAGTTGCACAAAAATTGGTAACTACAAATATACATATCGGTATGTAATATAGATTCTAATATCACACGCGTAAAAATTTGAAAATTATTAGAGCATTAAAGAGAAATGATGATTTCTCTATAAATCTATGGTTAAATTGGTCGAAGGTTATTTTAAGGCTTCTTCTACAAGAATAAAAGATGTTTATCTGTGAACGATATGAACATCTAATTCACTAATGAAAGACCGTCATTTCAACTTTTTGTATTCAAGCTCTGAGTTATTTCGAAAATTCAAATATCTAACTAATTAACAAGTTTTAATTTAGAAGAATGTTAATTATTATTTTTATAAACTATCTAAAAGCATGTATATTAACAAGTGAAATTGGAATAATTTCCATGCAAATTATTTTTTTTCTTTTAAAAGCATAAGTTAATATGGAATTTAAACGAATTCGAAGTATTGCTTGTTAATTTTAATAGACGACATATTCCGATAAAAATTGATTCATATTTTGTTTTGAAAGATACTTTGACTTGCATATATATCCGTTTTAATATGAATAAAATTTTTCAAACGACTTATAAAATATAACCAAATAACGAAACAGTCTTTTATACTCAATTCGAATACAAAGGAGCTGATTTTCAAATAATAAACACAATTTCTCAAAACTGTAGAAAATTTAGCGATTTCTTCAAATAATTTTCTAATCAAAGTCAATGTTTCAGATTAAATTAACAATATTAGATTTTAGCAGCCGTTCGTATGTGAATGTTGATTCGTCATAACACGATATTCAAAAACCATCTGGTTTTTCAACAACCTTAAAAATATTAGATAACTCATCTACTAATGTTTCGTATCTGTAGGCAACGCGTATATCTGGCACATTAGTTCGTGTGATATCATTACCAGCGACTCCTTCCTTTGTATAATTTGGACCTAACCAGTACTGCTTGCTCTATAAAAACAAAGAAGATTGAAGTAATATAAGTTTTGTTAACAAATTACTTCTCTATTTACCTTATGAGGGAAACCACTCATCAGTACAGAATTTCGTGCAAGTTCGCACATGTCACATGAACTAAGTTTCCACACTTGGGCTGCAATACTGTACTCTTCCATCAGTGGTTCCTATTTTACAAAGATGTTAATAAACGGTTATCTAGAAAGAGTTGTGTCGTGAATAAAAATTACCTTAGTAAAATGAAATTGAAGTGGATCATCGGTAGAAAGACTAATACAGAGCCCTCTTGCCAGATATTCTGGGAGGGGGTTGCGATGATAATTTAGAAACAGAGAATTATTGCTGAGTGGGGACATAGCAATGCCGATTTGCGCTAAGTAGTAGAGATACTGGAGTACAGGAACTTTACGGAGTAACAAACCGTGAGAGATGTTCTCTGCCATCATATAACCACACACAAGATGCTGAATTGGTCCCGCTTCACCACAGTGAGGCCTCAATACAAATGTATTCAATCCTTGTTCCCTAAAATTATAATTATTACCATTACATTCCACATGAAAGGCAATTGTTAAAATTCTTAAGACGACTCACGTTCTAAAATGATTCAGCACTGTCATATTTGCATAAGTGTAATATTGGTAGTAACCATATGGAGGATTCTCGATGTCATCCCACTCGGCTGGCGGACAAACGTCCTTGTCAAAAAGTGGATTCTCGGGCTTGCTTTCGTCGTCTACCGAATCAAATCCTATAACCTGTTACAATAATTCAATTAACAATCGGGTTCACTTGAAACAAATTTCCAAAACTTACGTATTGTAAAAATTTATGAAGTTCTGGATGAGTATTAGGGTCATTTGTAACTTCAAATAATGGTAAGAAAATATTATTCAATATTTCTTGGAAATTTGTCATCAATTTGTTCAATTTAAAAATATCACTGAAAGACGAAACGATTTGATTAAAAGTAAGCACAAAAGTTATGAGAAGATGAAAAAGTTATACTAACTAGAGTCTAGGTATTTGTATGAGCCAGCGAACGTTGTCCGAATATACGTCGCTTTCGATTGCCCATTTGGCCAATTTGTCCCATTCTTCAGGATTCTTGCCGTAAATCGACAATCTTAACTCGGCGTTTTGATATTTGGATTCTTCAAGGTCGCTCGCTACTTCTTTAATTATACTCGCAAAAAATTTCCCGTTCAAATAATTATCCGTCTTCAGAAACACTTCGCGAAGTCGGCTCTCGCCAATGGGATTGTACTTGGCATTAAATTTATCGAACCTATGAAACGTGTTCCGATCCTGAAATTGTAAAATTCACAAATGAGAAATATCGTCGAAACAAAACTTCAAAAATACTCACAGCATGAACATCGAGCATGTCAACGCTCAAGTCGTACGTGGTGAGATTCATCGATTGGAAAACCTCTCTGAGCGTCATTGTCTCGCCACTTTTTGAGCACGTCACTACTTCATTTGCGTGCATTTTCAAGGTTTTTTTTATAAACCTGAGCAGGTGTTTTTGATTCATGCACGAGGCGGCGTGAATATGCGTGTCGACCTACGCAAAAAAGATATAAAAAACGAATGAATATTTTCATAGAACAAACTCACGGCGAGAAATTAAATTACCTTCCTTATGTTGTAAAAATCACGATGGGGTACAGCCTTCTGGCTGGCCAACTCCCGTAATTCGTTCAGCAGCACGTGAAGTTGAAACTTGGACGACAGGTAACTAAGTCTACGGTAGCAAAATGATTTGAGAGGGCCGTCGGCTATCATGGCGCAAAGGAGGTTCATATCACGTACGAACGTGGCTAGATCTGGATACGAATAGGGAATCGGCTTCCCGTTCGCGAGATCTTCGTCATTGGCGTACAAGTTGAAAACGCCATTAACGGGTCTGATTCTGTAATTTTTCGTCGGTGGAAATTCGCACTCCCACGGATCGCCTCTCGACGCTGGAGCGTGAACTGGATGCTCTGTGGATCGAAAATAAGGTGGATTAACGAGGGAGAATAAGAAGTATACATATCGGCGTTTAAAAGGGGTATACGGTTAATGTCAACAGTGTTAGACCTGTCGAAGGGGCTTCTTTGATAAGAGCATCGATATCGGCATAGGAACTGGCACGGAGGTCATCCCATTCAAGGTAATTCGATTGATCGTCTACTTGTCGCATATAACGGAATCGCAATGGACGTCGATCAAAAAATTAACGCAGGGAGGGCCCGGAAAATCAACAATTACAACAAACCCAACAAAATATTAATTTTTGAATTATTTTTCGAAATCAAATATTACTGGATTGGAAAAATTTATGCACACCTGAAATGCATTTGCGATCGTCGTGCTGCACTTCGTCATCGGTGGTCAGCGGCCTTTTGTCAACGCTGCGCAAGAACCTCGAGGTAATCGATGGGTAGCTCTGTCGCGAGTTGTTCATGTATTTCTCTCGTATCGCTAGCGCCTGTACGAGCATTTGCGACGCCTGCTGAAGATCCTCGAGCGGCACCTGTTGATATGCGCGAATGAAAACTAATTAAACAAAAAAAATCGATCCTCCCTTTCAACGTGCAGGAGAATAAGCTGAATACGTGTTCATGGAATATCGATTGGCCTCTGAAAATAATATCCAGATGGGTGTACATGCAAGTGTTACGTTTTAATAGAAAGGCAGGGGTGGCTCGGATGAAAGGTACAATCGACCTGTATATATCGTTATACGTATATCGTTAGTCGAGAAAGGTTTCCCGCGTAAGGTCGCACGAGTCGGGCTTCCTTATCGCGAAAGGTCTCCAACTGGTCACATTAGCGTAATTTACTTTTTGGCTTAGTTATAATAATAACGATTTTGAGCTTACCCCTGACGTGTCCTCGCCGGATATCGAAACCCTCTGGAAATGTGGTACGAAATCGTTCTCCTCGAGTGTGAACGGATGATCGGCATCGTCGGGCACGCCAGGGCCCAGCGACGGTTCATAGTGGCTCCTACGTTCCTCGAGATCTTTCGCGGCCCTGTAAAAAAAAATTCGCCGATCGCAGGAGAAAAATATTTGAGCGTGTATCGATCTTTACCTCAACAGTATGGTATTATCTCTTAACCATCGTTTAGAGTCGATCGCGCAGGCAAACATGTTCCCTTATTTCCAACGCTATTGTACTCCCGCGTGTTCAATCAATTTCTCATCGGATGCAGGCAGGTGTTACACACGCTTAATTAAATATACACGGTAAAACTATCGACTCTCGAACGCGTTATGAATATTCAGCCAGAGGTCCCAGGTCTCGTACGCGCGAAAAATATCTCCGAGAAAATATATTCGCTCGACGTATACGTACAGCGGCGTCGCAATTATGTGACACTACACTCGCACGAGCCACCTTTTCATCGTCTTTATTTATTATTTATCCGACTCGACCGAGCTCTCGCGTTCCCACTTCTTTTATTCTCGTATTCATTTCTTCCACCTTCCTTTTTAATTCTATTTTTACATTTTTTTTCAAGCGAGCCTTGCATCCGAGATACGCTATCCACTTCGGCTTATTGCGTCCCGGTTCGTGTTATTTCATATTACGAGATTTTTAATATCGCCAGAAAGAATCGCGAGATCGATTAGTTTTCATTATCGGGAGCCTTCGATCGTCTCGTATTTTACCAGAATTTGAAAAAAACAATCCTACGTAACCAAATAATTAGTTGATTACTCCCGTACGCTTGTTATATCTTTATTTCCGAGAAGGAAGTTTCCGCGTCGTGTACGGAATTTCCAATAGCGAGTCCCGCGAGAGAAGAGAGGGGCGGTGTGGTGCACCGTACAGTCGCAGTATAACGATTGCGTTCTGTTTTTACTTTCCCTTCCCTTTAATCACGGTAATATCAGAGGGGGCTTTAGTTTTAATCGACGCGTGTGTAAATTCACTTCGGCCCCACGACAATCGTAATCTCTCCTCTCTCTCTCTCTCTCTCTCTCTCTCTCTCTCTCTCTCTCTACCTCGATTGGATGTCGCGTGACCGCTCTCAATTATCGTTTATCGGGGTCGCGCGTTTTCTCGCGAGAGCTACTAGCTTAATTAATTCATCTAATACGAGACTTCTTCGGCCATGTACCACTAGAAACAACGAATATCGAGAAAATACGATTAATTGGGTACAAGAGCGAAACGTTAGCCCCGTAGAATTATCTCCGAATGTTTGGTCCAGCGCGATCACGTGTTGCTCTTGTTCTTCGCCGTTAACCGGAAACGAAGCAGCAACGGAGCGTGAGCGTACGAGAAGCGCGACCGGCAGCGCTCGCGTTCAAACTGACGCGTTTGCAGGATCAAAACGAGGAGGGGTTTCGCTGTTGTATCGCGCGCAGCCACCGGCTCTGACGTCACGGAGGGTCGAACCTCCCTCCCATTTTCACGGTTTACGTACAACCGTCTCATTCGCGCTACTAATGCGCGACAAGGATTAGCGTAGGTTGCGACCAGCTTAGTTTAAATTCTTCTTTTGTCGCGAAAACGACAATATCGCAAGATTTACTTACTTCACAGTCAATTGACGCTGGATGAGAAGTTTCTTCTCGATTTGCTCGATCGGAAACTGCGGAACTTCGTAAGGCGCCGATATTTCATTCGGAAGCTCGGAAGGAGCCAATCTCAGTGATCCTCCGGCGGCACTGCCACCTGCTGCCCCTTCGTGTCCGAAAACCGGACTTTCGCTGCCTGCGAACAAAAATTTTCGAATAATTATCGAATTATTCGCTCCTGAACTTCCACTTTTATCGAGACGACGATTTTTGGGAGGATCGAAGCTCTCGCACCAAGAAAGAGATTCATCGAACTGGCTAAATGAGCATTTCAACACTACCGAAACAATATGTCGACTACATTTTTTACTCGAGCAAATGTTATTTTCATGGCAGCATTGCGCATTTAGTCGGTTCGAAAAAATTCCTCTCTCGGCGTAAACTTTGTTTACCATTAGTCGGAGATTGGCCGGTCTTTTGGAGCCACTCCGTTACCGATATACGCGGACGAGCGAAATCATTCTCGTTTCCCAGTACCATTATGCAACGCGGACAATTTCATCCGCCTGAAAGGATTGCCGCAGAAATTACGAAAGTGTCAAATTTTCTAGAGGATTTGAATGCGTTTCGAACACGAGCGAGTTTAAGAGGAGTAGCGTGAAATGAGATTCGTGTACGCGCGAGCTTCGATCGTCAACAGATCCACAAACCTGATGGCAACTATTAATAGATCGCGCTTGGGCCAATGGCGTGAAAGCCACGAGCAATGTGAGCGTAGTGAGCAATGTTTACATGCGCGTCGCGCGATGAGTGGCCGCGCTAGTCGATTTTTTCCTATTCATTCTTTGAATCCCCTCCCCTCGCGTTTATCGCGCCGAGACGCAATTATCGCCGTTCACGAAAACTTTCAAAATAAAATCCCCGACTGTTTGTTTACCCGCGATCGGGCCACGCGCCGATAAGTAAATTATCTTGGCGAATTTCTCGAACTCTCTTTATCCGCGTGTCGCGAGATAAAAGCCGATTCGCATAGGAGAAAGAATACAAACGGTATAAGGTATTGCAACCAGTCGCGAAAGTCGTACCGCAAAAAAACAGCTTGACGCACGGCGGGGATTATTTTCCACGCGCGCGCCTATTCGGATATTCAATCGGCTTTCTCGAAGAGATCGCACCTGAGAAATTATTGTCTCAGCGAGTCGATATCGAATCAAAATAGAGATCTCTGTCTCTGGACAATTGTTTTGATCGAGATGAGAATAGCGGTACGTCGAGAAACGCTAAAAAAGTTATTCGTGCGATTTCGTGCTCGCTGGCAATCGGAATTCGCTTCTCGAGAATCGCGAGATGACTCACGTGTCACCGTTGACGAATCTTGTCAATTTTCTGAGAAACAATGGAAAAGCACCGCGACTCGTGAAAAATCTTCGTTGTCGATAATCGCTCGTGTTCGTTACGACACTTTTGCTATTTACTTTTTTCACTGTTCTTAAACGATACACTCTCCTGGGATTTATATACACACGCACAGTACTCACGCCACTTCGCGTGTCAGCGTCAACGGTCGTGATTCGCGTAAATAAAATCACGACGAAATTCGCGATTGATCGGTTCGCTCTCGTTAAAACTTCTCCCGTGGGACGCGATCGAGCGAATCCGGGATTTCGAAATGAAATTTTCGATCCTTTTCACACCGCGAGCGCGTTTGATGTACGCGATAAGAGTTCCGAGCGAATGGGGGCACTGACCAAGTTAACCGACTGTGCGAGCGTAAAATGCCAAACAAATTGACTGTAGCGTGTGTGTAAACGTGGAGCGAAATGCGTGACAGATGGCGCGCCGTTCGTTACGTTACATTTTACGATCTTTGCAGACGATATTTATGTTATATTTTCGTACAAACGACTAGGAAACCAGAATGGATAGCTGCTTTCGTTGATAAACACTTTGTCTATGAGTAAGCTCGAGATACAACATTCTTCATTCGAAAACTGCTCGTCTCTCCTAGCGATCTATTTCCTTTATCGTGGATTTAAAGGATTCGAACTCAGATCTACGGAAAGTTACAGTAGTGTAAAAATGAAACGATAAGATATCATTCTCGACATTGAGGAAATACTTCCGTTATTTTGCGGGATAAAAAATTATGCCGCTACGTGTTTCATTTAGTACAATGTTACGCAATACAGCGTAGTACGGCTGCGGTGCATGCCATCCGGCATTCAATGACGTTTTCATTAAGAGTTAATCCGTCGAATCCTAGATTTAAAAAAAAAACTTCAAATTTTCGCATTTTTCCCGTATTTATATAACTCGTTGTTTTCGCACGCTCGTAGAATAGAAACAACGATGTTCAAGTTCAACGGTGCTTATCGATACTGACGTTGCACTAGAAATTAGCTAAGAGAAAAAAAATTGAAAGAAACGATTTGCAGTTGTCTGTACTCGCGCGCGACGCCGATGAGCTATAAATACCCCGCGCGATAGAAAACGCAAAAGAACACCGGAGGTAGAAACGAGCCGTCGAAATTTTCCACGGGGATCGCTCGTTACGGCGATTTTTCTCAGCATCGAGCGGAATTACCTTCGTCGTCGATGTCAATGAAGAAATTGGGCACCCGAAGGCCGAGGAAGGCATCGGTCGTTTCGCTTGGCGTCACGCCCCTGCTCGACATTATCGCTCTTATGTAAACGATACTGCACTCCTTATCTCCTCCTTCTCTTCCTATTTCGCTACTTTCCTACGAGATCTATGCACAGCACCGAATCTCTTACGAATATCTACAAACTATCGCGGTACGTGCGAGCGAGCCGGTACTGTTTATTAATAATCTTGACGTCGAGTAGTACGAGTCGTGCAAAAAATTAACCGATCGTAGTTTATAAACAAACTCGAGTGCCCCGTGACGAGCACTCGCGTTCACCGAGCCAAGAGGATTCCTTCTTTCTTCTCTTCTCGTTCACTACGCGCTCATACGAGGCGACAAGCGACAATCGAAGGCGGTTTTCGCGCACACTGAGCCGCGTTTTGCCGAACGGCAACGTTTACGTTCGAGCGTCACGCACACCCGAGCACCGCGAAGGTGCGCGAAATTCGACGATCAGGCTTTTATATTTATATTTCGCGTGATCGGAACCGCTCGCGCCGATGCCGTGACACGCGCCAATTCTCGTAGATTTTCTTTTCTACGAAATTTCGAGGGAACCGCGCTTGTAGCGTGCAACGATCGCGTCGAGAGGAATCTTCGAACTGGGCCGATCGGACGAGCGCTATGGCCAGCCGCCCAAAACCGACTTCGCGTTCGCATCCGTGCCAAATAGCGCTAAACGAGCTAACGCGACGCCCGGCTCTTCGTTTGATGTCTCTATTCGCCGCGTGGGCGTTACTGCGCGATTTTTCAATCTCGTTACATTCCATTTAAAATCTATGTTGAAGCTACAAATCTAACGATGTTTGTATCTATTTTTACCTAAATAAGCATAAGAAAAACTCGCATCTCAAATTTAAAAGTCGAAAATATACCATTTGCTATAATTCGACGATCGAATGAAGCAATTTTCTGGTAATGCCAGGAAGTTTGAAAAAGGTCGTTTAACTCTGCAAGTTTAGCAATGAGAAGTGTATTCTCAGCTTTGGAGGGTTTTGAATTTGGTAGAATCGTTCGTTCGATACGAATTAAGAATAAAATTGAACGCAATTATACTCACGATCGCGGTGATCGGCAGGGTGACTAGGCGTCGTCGAGCTGTCCGCGTCACCCTCGATCTCGTAGAACAGCCTCGTGTCTTCGCCCCCGTTCACTTCTTTAACACCGTTCATGGCTATTGGATCGTCCATTCTCCTGCGAAAAACATTCACCTTGAAATTCTTTCTACAAAGGCTGTTTTTCTCGCGAAAATGACGAAGCGCGCAGTAAGGAAAAAAAAACAGCTGAGATACACGACCCACACGGCACGAACGTCTACGACATTCTAACGAGAAAACCGGCGCGGCGCGGTTTATTAACATAAGTCAGCGCTATTCTCATACGACGATAAAACAAAACAACAAAGTAGAACGAAAATACGACGAATACGTACGGCGTTGGGGGAGATCGAACGAGATAAGCTATCCAGCGTGGCGCACGTGCCGGTCCCGCGGGTCAATCGATACGCGAACCTCTCAATGAATAAAAGGGAACAAACCTTCGCTCGATGCCGCACGGTCGAAAGAATCTGACCCGATTCTCGGATCTTGTGAATCACGCCCCGACGCGAAACAAAGAGAGTGACAGTTGTACTCACGTTTTTTATATCCCTCTTTCTTATTTTATAGCGCGCTCGTGTGGGTGCCTGCGTACGCCGAGTTCCCTAGTACGTGTGTGTGCTTGGTTCCAGCGGTAGTCCGCCAATCGAGCGTTTCTCGCCACTAGCGAACGTCCAATCCCGAAGTCGTACCCCGTTGTTCCTTCTACTTCGAAATGCCGCATGCATCCACCGCTTTATTCTTCTCCGGCGATCTTCCCTGCCCTCGGCTGTCAAAACTCGACCAGGTGTCAAAAAACAACCGAGTACAAATTTTCTCTTCGATTCGCGAGACACTGGAAAACAGACTTTTATGGTAAATAAAAATTGAATTGAACAGGGTTTACTCCGTTCGATGATCAGAGTGCAGCTGCCGAAATTTCCGCACGACTATGCGCGCGGATGAAACGCCGATCGACTACTCCGTATATCGGTGCGCGTCCGCAGCGTACGCAGTCTTCACCGACAACACACTCGTTCGTGCGCGCATCTATCCCAGGGGCGTGGTCGTGAGTGGCGTTAGCGTAGGTTTTTACAACTCGACGAGTGTGAATGCGCAAAAAATGCACGATAAGATCGATTTATCGCAGCTGCTTCTTTATTGCCAACGATTCATGATCATACAAGTCACAATGGATTAGTTTTATTATAACATTTCGTCGTTACAGTGTTTCGTATCGTTGCGCGAAACAGCGTTCTCTAAAACATTCGATAAACTATACGGGGAGAACGAATTTCAAAATTCTCGATGCAGCGACTAGATTAGTTTACAATTTACGCGTAAGCGTAATTTACATGGTTTGCGTTGCGAGAAAATCGAAATAACGACTCTACGGGGAGTAAAATCGAGACGAAGGGGGACGGATATTGATACGACACTGGAAGCGAGGCTCCAGCGCGCGCACGTGCAATCGCCGCGAGGCGCAGGTCCGTCTAGACTCTCGCGCCGCGAAAATCCATAACGGCCGGCCGCGACGCGGTTTTTCGCACTTTTCTGCGTCGCGTCGGCGATAAACATCGCGCACGCGAGTGAATTTCGATCGCGTCCCCATCGATCCCGCGCCTCGACGACATACAATAATCGCTCCACCACAGCCGCAAAACTTCTTCGAGAGTCGCGATCGATGTTTATTTTTTCACCTACGAATTGTTACATCACATGTTTATGTTTACGTTCCTAATTGAAATCGAAGTCGCTTTCTGTGTTGGAGACGTTTCTCTCGATGGTGCTCTCTGTGTCGGAGTCTAACAATGATTTTATCACGTCCTTCTTTCTAGGTGGATCCTTGACAGCCGCGACCTTGCCGCTTTGAGTCTTTTCATCGGAGGCAGCTTCTTCGGCCGATCGATTCTCGGCGTATTCCACTGCCGGCTGATCGCTTTCGAGATTCTTCGCTTCTTTGGGTTGAAACTCTGGATTCACCTCGTACCGAGCGTTTCCTTCGTATTGCTCGTACTGTTCGCAATCTTGTTGGTACTGTTGCCGATCGTATTGATCGTACTGTCCATACGTTTGATCGTATTCTTGCTGATTCCCAGCATACATATCTACTTGTGGAGTGTACTCTGGATTTTGCTGTTCGTATTGCTGATTTTGTTCTTCGTACTGTTGATTTTGCTGCTCGTATTGTTGATTTTGTTGCTCGTATGTCTGATCGGACCCTTCTTGATAATTATGGGGAACTTGCTGATACTGCTGATTGTACTCGTAGGCATACTGTTGATCGGTCGTGTCTTGATATTGATTATTGGGTTCCGTACCGTAATATTGTTCGTACTGCTCCTGTGTGTACTCTTCGGCCGTGTATTCCTTATAACCCTCGCCTGCAGCACTTTGATCGTATTGAACATTAGAACTATAAGGAGTATTGGAGTCGTATTGTCCATTAGGATCGAATGGAATATTTTCATCGTATTGAGAATTGGGATCGTATTGAATATTGTTATCAAATTGGGCATTGGAATCTTGGGGTTCGGTTTGTTCGATATACTGTTGAGTGGTTTCGTGTTCTTCGGCGAACCGTGTTTTCAAGTCTCTGGGAATGTTCTCCTTTTGAGACTCATTGAACGATTTATCTTCATTGACAACTCTCTCCGTATCTTCGAAAATTTGTTCAGGCTCGTTATTGCTATGAGCCTCAACATTTTCAACCTCTACAGGCAATTCATCGATGACAGCGACGCTGCTGTCGTACTTGGTTTCGGTATTATTGATAAACGCAGGTTTGTCGATATGAATTTCTCGTACATGACGCTCTAAGAGCTTCAAGTCCCAAGGCTGCAGCTCTTCTACAACATCAAACACTCGATCCGGTTGTTCGCTCGCCGTGCGAATCTCGAAATTTGGTTCTCGTCTGTCGACACTCTCCCCTAAACTCGGTTGATCGTCGTTCCAGTTGGCTTTCGAAATCTGTTTGATATTCGGGGTTTCTAAATCCGTACCGGATGTCGGCAATTCACGGCTAATTCCGTCATTCGCGCGCCAATTCAGGATTCTAGTGGCGTCCGTTTGCCGCTCTGGCGGACCGTTTGACTCGACCTCGTCGTTCTTCTCGCTAAAATCGGTGCGAGAGGCTGAGACAAGATCGGTGGCCAGTTCCAAGACCGAGACCACTCGATCCGGTAGCTTTTCCCCTTTACCTCGATCCTCGACGAGCACTTCTTCGACGCCATCCTCCGACAGAGAAACATTCAATATGTCACCGCTGGTGTTCTGATCGTGTTCGTGCTCCACTTCTTCAGCACTCAGAGGTTCCTGAAGACGTCTGATACGGCTGATGTACTTATCCAGATCGTCGTCCAATTTCTCCGATATTCTCGTTCTCTCGTCCTCGCGTTGGCTAATCGACGTACCAGACGAATGAATTTGGTCCTCGTGACGAGATAGAATAGTTTTACCGTACTTGGTTGTTAGATCTTCGAGATTACTTTTCGTATCGATCGGCGGTTTGCTCAACGCGTACCTAGAAGTGTATCCAGGAAGTAAACTATCGCTGTATCGAAGCGCGGTTCCATTGGTCAGATTCGTGAACGACCAAGGACGATAATCAAATTTCGCTGCTCTCGGTGAATCGGCCGAAGTCAAATTAAAGCGGTCGTGACTCGTCGATGCTTTTCTCGGATTATCGTTACTCAGACGTTTTGAGTCATCTTTCAAATCTGTTCCGAGCATCTCGCTACGATTGTAATTCGTTTCTGGAAAATTAGGACGATGATCGAGATATTCGGGAAACGTATCGATACTGGCCTTTTCGCGACTGGCCTGGACTCGCTGATTTTCGACAGGAGAGTTTTGGGTTGGGCGAAAATTGCAATCGCATTTCCGTGGCGGTGACCACGTTGGGTGTACTTGTTGACGAGAGGAGCACACCGGGATTCGATCCTGACAGTGGACTTGACAGATTAGCTTCTGATGACAGCAATCGCTCGAACTCTGACATTTTAATTGCGTGTTAACGGGAAAGATTCTCGAAGCTCGTTCTTCATTTTGACTAGCTATACCACTGTCACCGGCTGTACTCTCTGGACGACGTCTCGTTCCATAAGTGTTGAGCAAGTGAGCCTCGTATTGTTTCTGCGCACATAACATGTGTCTTCATTGAGTTTCCTACTTTTAGTTTATACATTTTTTTTTTTTCTAGAAAAAGCTGGGGTTGGAGGTGCCAAATGACTAAGGTCGCGCTAGGAGAGTGATTAAACGCCCCGTCGACTCGAATGCAAATCGCGAAAGTAAATTTAGCCAAATAGCAGTTACAAACTTACGTTTGCCGTGCGAACGGCACGTTTAAAATTAAATCTCGCTTGGCGAGTAACTTCCTCGTAAGGGGAATTAGCTGATTTTTTTAACTCGAGACTTTATTGTCTGCATAGTTAAGGCGTTACAGGGGCAAGAATGAAGCATAGGAAAACCTGTTAACTCCGTTAAGATACTATTAGGGACTGTTGGGCCCCTGGAGCACTCTACTAGTCAATGACGAAGAGAAGATAGTTTTTCTGGCTTACCCTTAGAACGTTAAGTCTCTCGGTTTTAGCTGACATTTGCGATAAACTGCCGTCGATCTTGCTCAACGCGCCAAGAAGATTGTGATTTCTCTCGTCTCGGACTCGCTGCTCCTCCAAAAAATCGATGTACCTCATTCGCAATCGGTTCATGCACTCGTCACGCCTGTCGATAAAAATTACAGTTTGTAACGAATTTCGATGCGTACTTATATTTAGCCGAGGGTTAGGCTCGTTAAAATAGAAGTTAGAAGTTTAACGCTTCGTGCCGTTTCATTAACGGTGATCGAAAAGCGTTTCGTGACATTGAGGAAAGGTCATGCCAAACCGCGCAAACGATTACGCTGAATTTTCTCGCTAGAACAGCGCAGAAAGTTAAATGAAAATTCAATTTAAATTTTAACATTCCAACGTCGTTTTATAACTGATCTATAAATTATTTTCCTTTGTTCGACATTTTGCGGTTGATATATAAATTTTGTTACGGTCTTATCTCGTTCAACGATCGATGAGGCTCGCGCACGCTAGGCATTCCTCAAAAGTTATATATCTGCAGACGTTGCGAGCTTAGTGTCACTTAAGGGTGTATCTAAAATACATTGTTATAGTGGAGAGGTTATGTTATATATTGATTTCGACTTGTTTTCTAAAATTGGGTCATAGATGGATAACGAAAATAATCATCTTGGCCCTTTATGTGGATTATCTATATCTCTCAGATTTAGCTTCATTTATATTTTGTTGGAAATTTCAATCTCTAGTTGAATGATTTGACAGATTTATCATTGTTCAAAGATTATTAACGATCTTTATGAACGAAATACATATAAATTATATTTTTGACTCTTACCTAGCACGAGATTCTTGTGACAAAAGATTGAATCTTTCTTCCAACCTTATCCTTTCTTCCTCACTAAACAAAAAGAACGACTCTCAATATTTTAATGATCGGACATTTAAAGCTACAATTATGCATTTAGATCACAATTTCACTCGCCTTTTCCGAAGTTTATCTTGCAAATCCAACATTTTTTTGTAATACTCAACCCCGTTGTAAGCCGTTGCCATTCCTGCACGAGTTTCAGTTCGACTGATCGAACCACTTTATCGATTTACCCAATTACTTAAAATTTATACTAAATTGCAATCGAATAAAAAAAATCTTTCTTCAAACATTTCTCGTAAATTTCATATTTTGAAAATAATTAATAAATTAAAAATCTGCAAATTAAAATAAACATGTATTATCTGAATAGAAATTAATCACTTTAAATTGTTAATAAAAGAACTATTCCAGATAAAATTTCAGACAGTAGAAACCACGACGTCTCATGGTTCCTGCACAACGAGCGGCAGGCAACTGTCGCATTTAACGTCTACAGACCGAACAGGCTTAGGGTTGTTCTAGCAGGTAAACACGCAGGTGTTGTAACTCCCCCTGCTTTAAACGAACGAGTATGTAGGGGTTTTTCATCATTGCACTTTTCAACGTCACATCCTCATGATACCAAACTGGTTTCGCATTCTTAATTGTAAAAATTTTTACAAATTTCGTAAAAAAATTAAAAATAAAATGAATATAAAAAATCTTTTTTACGGAAAATTATTTTGTTTTGTCACTTTGATTGCACCACAGAAATAATTCGACTACTCAAATATTCATCACCTTGGGGAAACTTCAACGGAGGGTGCGATATTAAGGTTTCGAATATGAACGAGGGTAGTGAACTCGTATGATACTCTCTGTACGTATCAACGCCCTATTGAAGTCTCACAAACGAAAAACAAATTACAATATGCAAGATGGATAATTTTGATAATGTAAACAATAAAGCTCAATTGAAAATCATATTGAAGTAAAGAGAGGAAGAAGGAATAGAAGGCGCATCGGGCACAAAACCATATCGCGTGATGACCGCAAATTTCCTCACGAAAGTTCTCATCGACCTTCCGTTACCATTAATGTAGTATACTGAAAAAGAAAACGTAAACGGTACAGTCGTACACCGCAAAATGTGCTGAAAGTTATTACTGTCACGAACGAATCGCATGTAGGAGTAGCGACGACAGATGATTCACTTTCTTTAAATATATATATGTATATAATTTGTAATTTTTAAAAATTGATCACAGTATACTATTACCAAATAAAGCTACTTCTCCAACATTACAAAATAAAGATTATTTGGATTATTTCTTAAGTTTCTTTCTTATATTGAGCGCAAAGATGTTTAGTCAGTCCTGGTGTAGTAGAAGTTGCCATATACAGTGTATGATGTAAACAGCCATCCAGTAAACTAAATTCACGTTGGAGCTATAAATAAATACAGACTGACTTTAATTATCTTGATTAATTTCAAGAAATAGCATTACCTTCAGAACTTCTGGTGGTTTTGCTCCTTCTTGGGGTCGAATTATATTGGTAGAATTTAAGCATATAGTGTTTTTATTTTGCAATTCTCCTTCTTCGACTGAAGTTACTCCAAAATTATGGGACAACAATAAAGACAATTTATTAGTATTTGGAACTACTTTGAGAAAACCCACTTCTCTGTGCATAGGATTTTTTGTTTCTGGATGCCAGCTTTGAGCTACGTAATTGAACATTGGTTGCCCAATAGAAGAAAATGTAATCTCTTCGCAATATTTGAATGGCTTTATAGTTGGGAAAATACCAGAAGCTGGAGTGTCGGTTCTCCATGTACCTTCCAACCAAGCAAGTGGTCTTAAAGCTTCATGTAGAGGTAAACGATTCATAGTGTGTAAAAAATTTTCCTCAAATTTATGATTATTGTAGCTTAACCTTGAAGATAAGAATTCTTTAATTAAATATTAATTTGGTCATTACTAAAATGTATTACTAACCAGCTGTAATTGCAATCATTAAATTATTTCCTTATTTTTACCAATTGAAACCGCTATTTCGCAATACGCATAATTCTTCAAGATTTTAAATTTGTCTTGGCCGTTGGCGTTGACCATATAGAGCCAATGAGACGGCAACGCCGTCTAGTGTGTGACGTTTGAGAAAAATTTTGGAGTGCAAAACATGTACACAGTAAAAAATATATTTACGTTTATTTGGCTTCTTGTTTAATTGTTATCAATTTATTTAATTTTGTGCTTGGAGATCTCAGTTTTTATTCTAAAAAAAAAATAGTCCTGTGCGCCATCTGACCGTGGAAACGTATTCGTGTTTATTGCCTTTCTTACATTTTATATATCTCTTGAAATTAGAAAAAAAGTATGCATCACGGTCGAGAAAAAAATTACAAAAATCAAAGTTCGTAACAGAATAAACAAATTCTGCAAGTGAGGATAATGACGACCCTATTACAGTGAAAATGATGGAACCCATTAATTTTGCAATACACCGAGTTTGACAGAGTTTTTAAAATTTTTTTCTTTTGATAGCTACGTGAAGCATGACTTCATACTGTGATGAAATCATGGCTGTATCGATAAACGAAATTTGTGAGAATACAAAATTAGCCCGTGAAATGGCACTCACTGGGAATTACGATACATCGGGCGTTTATTATCAAGGTGTAGTGCAACAGATTCATAGGTTACTAGCTACTATTGCTGATACAACTAGAAAAGCAAAGTGGCAAATGGTACAGCATCAGATTGCTCAGGAATTTGAAAAAGTGAAGGCTACATCTAATACATTACAATTGTTTAAAGTAGATACTCATACAGAAAGGATAATCGGTACAAATTTTATTTTTCTGTGTTATTTATGTGTTCATTTACAATTGAATTTTTCATTTATACATTGTTTCTAGGATCATCTTTGTCTTTCGAAGAGCCTACAAGAGATCCTGCTTCTTGGCCATTTACCAAATCTGATTCCAGTTGGAATCAATCGCCAAGTAGAGATCCAGATGTATGGTTGCCCTTAACTCCATCTGAACAAAAGTAATAATATATTTAATATTGACTATGCTTTAAAATTATTATTTAATAACAAAATTGTTATTTCTAGAAATTCTAGAATACAAAAAAATCAGTCAAAGCAACCAATTCGGGGAAATGCTAGAAAATCTGCTACGCAATCTGGTAAAAAAATCGATAGTAAATTGGCTGGTAAAAAAGATGAGAAAAAGGCTTTAAGGAAAGAAGATTTATTGAAAGACAAATCAGAATCTGAAAAAATTGATGTTGAAGTAGAGGAGAGGAAATTTGAGCCTTCTGGGAATGACAGAGATCTTGTAGATCTACTAGGTAAAGTATATTTTATAAAATTTAATAACAAAACATTCATGAAAGTAATATTTCTAGAGCGAGACATTGTTCAAAAGAACCCGAACATTCATTGGGATGATATTGCTGATTTACACGAAGCAAAACGATTGTTAGAGGAAGCTGTTGTGCTTCCAATGTGGATGCCTGATTTTTTCAAAGTAATTCTCCCTTTATCAGTACAACTTTTTAAAATATATACAATTATAAAAATATTTTAGGGCATACGTCGACCCTGGAAAGGAGTTCTCATGGTTGGTCCACCTGGAACAGGAAAAACCATGCTGGCTAAAGCTGTTGCTACAGAGTGTGGTACAACATTCTTCAATGTCTCGTCGTCTACCTTAACATCTAAGTATAGAGGAGAATCTGAGAAATTGGTTCGATTACTCTTTGAAATGGTAATTTATATATTCTAATAGATATTAATAATGTGTTTTACATTCAATTGAAAATATCAATAACCTTTGTATATTGTAGGCTAGATTTTATGCACCAAGTACAATTTTCATAGATGAAATCGATTCACTTTGCTCTAGACGTGGTTCAGAATCTGAACACGAAGCCTCAAGAAGAGTGAAATCTGAACTTCTTGTGCAGATGGATGGAATAAGCTCAAATAAGTAATTAAAATGAAAACTTTTTCTTTATTTTCTATTTACAATGTCTTTTTTGCTTTACAGTGAAGATCCAAGTAAAGTTGTAATGGTATTAGCAGCCACAAATTTCCCATGGGATATTGATGAAGCCCTTAGGAGAAGATTAGAAAAACGTATATACATTCCACTACCAAATGATGAAGGACGAGAAGCATTATTGAGAATAAATTTACGCGAAGTAAAAGTTGATTCATCAGTGAATTTGAAAGAAATCGCACGTAAATTGGAGGGCTATTCCGGTGCCGATATTACGAATGTCTGCAGGTATGAATATCGAAAATATCATACCTTTTTTGCTCATTTATCATATTTATTAGTTAATAATAATAAATTTATTCAAATTATGTAGAGATGCATCGATGATGTCAATGAGGAAGAAGATTGCTGGTTTGAAACCAGATCAGATAAAGCAATTGCCAAAGGAAGAACTTGATTTACCAGTGTCGGCGGCTGATTTTGATGAAGCAGTCGAGAGATGTAATAAGAGTGTGTCGCAAGAAGATTTGGAGAAATATGAAAAATGGATGAGTGAATTTGGTTCATCTTGATACCACTCAATCAAAAAATGATTCCATATCTTTTTTGCAAGATACTTAATTACTGATTTCCATTTTAATTCAGAGATCGTTTAATAGTTTAACAAATTTTATGTTAAGAGTACTAACAAATTGAAAAAAAAATTACAGCAACGTATAAATTGTATTACAATGCAGGGTACTGATATATGGAAAAATTGCTACTTAAGTCTAAATTTGACATTTCCTAACATTTTACGGGTCGATTGGGATATCAATAATCTCACACACACTATTGAAGCACAAATTTAGGAATTTATTCATTAAAAATTAATTGTACATAATTTTTATTAACTTAGTATAATTTATAAATTATTTTTAAATATAACAGAAATTGTACATATAAAAGTTATACATATAGTTTAAAATTGTTATGTTAATTTTCTTCTTTCAAGAACACTGCATCTACTTGGAGCCTTAAGGTTCTATTTACTGAACCAGGAATATTCAGTAGTTTGTAGAATTCCACATGATCAAATCATATTGTTCTATTTAATCTCTGAAATAAACAAAACAAAACTGTTGATTAGCGATATTTATGTTGTAAAAATCGTTATTGTTAAAGAAGAGAAAAGTATAAAAATACGGCCTATTTAATAATCGAATAAAGTTAAACTTGAATAATTAAATTAGTAGTCTTCATTATGTAAAAATAATTTCACTACTTGCATCACTGGTGTCATTCATATTGGCAATAATGATGACGAGTTAAGCCATCCTTCAAGTGAGATTCACATATCACAGAAATTAAATTATACAAAATTAACTAGAGAACTATAACTATTGCATAAGGTACGTACCTTGTTTTCCACATGTTCAAAGTAATGTGATGATACACTTCTATCATCATCAGCATCTTGATTGCATTCTATAATAGATAGTTTTGCATCTCGATAACTCATTAGTACTGAATCTCTTTGGGAACTGATTAGATGTACAGCTTGTATCAACATTATATCATCTAGAATACATTGAGCTACATACGCTGGGAGAGTGACTTTCTGTAATGAATCAATATAAAATATTATATAGTATTATTCAGCTACCTGATTTCTAAAATTGTAAACAAATAACTAACCGGTATATTTCTCTCTCAGATACATCGGAATTAATCGACAAAGTCTTTTAAATTTTATCCCGCCATTCGAGACATCCACTGTTTGGGCGATGTTAGTTTGCACTTTCGAACTAGGAGGGCCCAACTAACGAATGCTATAATGAAATTAATAAATGAAACTAAAATTTTTGATTAATTTAATAATACGGCCGATGGACATTTTATTTTTAACGATCATATTAAATTAAATCGTAAATAATAAATGAAAAACTAAATTTTAAACAAAGGGACGGGCCTCGCTATTTCTTGGTAGTCAGGTAAATTTGAGGTTTTCAAGTGACGTCAAAATCGAGATTTGGTATCAGGATCATAGGATGAGCATGGAGTTCGGTCGAGATACTCGACCGAGGAGTGGGGGAATCTCTTCAGAGTGAGAGAGAAGTTCACTACCACCTTCTTCTACCTCTCTCTTTGAGCGACCACCAATCAGAAAATAGGAGCCGTGTTGATTGGAGAACACGTCGACGAATCATTATTGAGCATGACAGTGGTTCCGAGAATTTCAAATATCTCTATCATGATTAGAAGACCGTGTCCAATCAACGGGAAGAACAAAGGAGGGGGGGAATAGACGTACTCTGTGACTGCGTCAATCAGGTTAGTCGCCCTACAGAAGCGCGACACGGCGGAGTTCTATGCGTGTCAAAAATTTCGATCGACCTCTTTATCTTGTGATCCTGATACTAAT
>NCVS01001136.1:4363-25745 GCA_003055095.1 Goniozus legneri | reverse complement strand
GACTAAACGCGTCGTAAACGAAGCTAAGTAACGCCTAAGAGGGATGGAATAAGAGATGGGAGCGAAAATGGTAACCGAGAGCCCTACAACTGGCAGTGTACGTGTGTGTACATGCACGCGTTAATACCGAGATAGCCCCGAAATAAGAGACGCGACAATGAAGAAATATAAATGTAAATATTAATAGAGAGAATGGAGCTCTATATGGATCCTAAGTGCCGTGGGGTGTACATTCTCGGGGGGGTTTCGCGCCCCTTCGTCTCTTTTCCTATAACGTTCAAATATTTAATGGAATCGCCTCTGCGACTGCGCAACCCACTACCGTACCCTCGACGCTTACTGACGTATTTATGTATCGGGTGCGCGCTCGCGCACACACACAAAACCAGAATGAATTTACGTATCAGCGCTTTTTCCACGCGCGGTATTGCGCAATACACTTTCCACGGGTTTTCCTCGGAGCAAGGAAAAATTTCGTCGACATATTTATAAGCATCGATTTATTCACGTAGATTGAAAATATTTCGCAACTTATACCGATTGTTTATTAATCTCGCAAAGAGAGGAGGGAAAATTGTAGGACGCTTTGTTACTCTCATCGATATTCTAGTTTCTAGACAAGTGAATAAAGTTCAATGTTTCAGAGCTGCCCTTTTATAATCCGAGCTTTAAAAAATGGAACGGCACGGCGCCACGACTGGGAGTTTCGATACGCGCATATATATAAAATTTTTTGTCGCAGCCAGGCGTATCTCTACTCTCGAAATAACAGCAACATAATCCGTTATTCGATTTCGTCGTTCAATCTATCCCGATACGTGTATATCGAAAATATAGAATCGAAAACAATTTTTTTTTCCTTTTTGCAACGATATCTCGCTAGCTGTATAATCCAGAAATCGAGTTTTCGCCATGGACAAATCGCGACTCGCTCGAAACTGTACGGAGCACGAAGAGCGGAGAGAGGGGTTGTGGATCGGTATTAAAAGAGAGAGAGAGAGAGAGAGAGAGAAAGAGAGAGAGAGAGAGAGAGGGAGAGAGAGAGAGAGAGAGAGAGAGAGCAGAGAGAAGGAGAAAGAAAGAAGTCTCTAATTATTTGCCAATCGGCTCGTCGACGGAACGAAACGCGTTCCGCTGGATTTGACGGAGTTAATTAATCCCGCGGTATAATTAAACTCGCCCTCCGACGCTCCACCTCCGCTCATCCCTTTTTCGTCCGGACGCAGGTACGAAGTTGAATTCGGGAAAATCGGTTCGACGTTGTGCGGACAGTTTCAGGACGATTCTCGACAGTCGCGCCGGGGTTGGCGCTGGGGTGTGGGGGGACACCGGGGAAAGAGGTTAGAATGATTCTAGACGTTTAATTAAATTTTATCGCTCTCGAATCGACCCGCCTCGACCGCTCGCCGAGTTCCACAGACGGAAACTCGAGAGAAAATTGTTCGCCACCGATACATCCCCAATCGAATCCGTAAATCTTGTAAAATCGATTGAAACATTTTTCGACTTTAATTGCGATCGCCGCTGCCACGTCGGGGGTGTTTCGCTCGGTGTAATCCCTACTGTCAAACTCGACGAAACTTTTCGAGAATACGGGGGATACGATTCTCCCCGTATCGAGTTTCGAACAAAGACGCTCCAAGTTTCGGACACGTAAGACGCCACTGCGATACCTCGCGCCTATGGCGAAATTTTCTTCCCGGCTCGTAATTCGAGAAATTTCATAGAGGTGAGCGGGGGGAGCCTCTGGATTTTTTCGTTAAGTCGTCGATGTCGGCCCGGAATTTCGTTTTCGCTAGCGTCGAGTTGGGGCTGGGGGGTGGCCAGTGTATACACAAAGGGCATTTTTTCTCGCGTTATTGGTTCGAGCGCGTCACTTTCGTCGCGTGACGAATCAAGGTTAATCTCTCTCAGCGCCCTCTCTCCACGCCTCGAGACCGCGGGAATGTCACTTTCGTTTTACTGCTTATGAGACGAGAGATATTAAAAAAAATAAGGAGGAGGGAAAATTTTTACGAGCGCGTTCCATCTAGGAAAATGTCGCGCGCGAACACATGTCCGAGAGCTTAGTGTTATTGCGTCGCGCGCCCTCGGGAAAGTACACGGGTGACACTCGAGCGTTACATATCCTGCATATAAAATGCCTCGATTCACGAATTTCGCGTCGTAAAGATTCAATAAAGCTGTCATGCTCGATTTTCCATGCTCTTTTCCGTATCGAGCTATCGGAACGTCTCCTTTTATCGAATATTTCATCTCTTAGATTTCGTCGAGAACTGGGATGGCTACTCTTAACACCTACAGGTGTAAAAAACACAATCAGTCATATTGACAATGTTATGTTTCTTTTTTTTTTCTCGTAGTCAAAGAAGTAAAATTCAACGATTCGAAGTTTTTATTAATATAAAACAAATTTCAAAGCGAAATCAGCAGAATCAGAGAATAAAAGTGCATTCTCGTTCGATGCATCGCACAAACTATAAAAAAACAGCGACAATGTCAAAATTGAAGACTGTAACCTCGGCAAATCGTTTTACTTTTACGAAGTGCCTTTTCACTCTCGTCGTGATTCGCGGGTGTGTACATTCGCGCGTTGCCTTTTTTCCCCGTGCCCCATCCGTAGAGTTTCATGTATTTGCTCGTCCTGTGTGCGCTCCGGGCGCGCAAGCGCGCGCGTTGCGTCGCACCCCGTACGCGGCGGCGTACATCGGCGTCAGTCGCGTCTCGACGCCGACGGAAACGACAACGGGGCGTTCTCATCGTCCTTATCGAGTGCCATGTGTCATCTCGTGACATAGACAACTTCGAGCATCATCGCGGCGGTAGACAAAAATCAAAAATCAAAAAATTGTTAAAATTTTACGGAAGAAGTGCGTACGATGATTCGCGTGTTACGAATGTGCGATAGAACAGTTTTAGACGATGTCGTCACTGGCTCGGTCGGAGTCGAGCGACTCGTGTAGACGATGCACCGACTTGCTGGTACCGAGCTGATTTGAAAAGAAACACACGCAGAGTGCGGGGAAGCGCGCGATAGGTGGTGCGTGTAGCATGCGAGACAATGCGGTGGGATGGCGGGAGCTCCGATCTCCTCTGCTTCAAAATTTTCGTTCTCCTCATCCTGTGCGGATGCGCCAATGGATACCTGAACATCTTCATCAGCCAGTCCCAAGTGATGAAGCTCTTGGGTATGTTCGAATCGCGGATTAACCTAGCGATTAAATATTCCGATCGGTGGCTCGAAAAATCTACCGCGAGTCGTACATCTCGCGATACTCGCAATTACGCTCGAGCGATTATCCAAAAAGTAAACGAATTCAATTTTCCTCCTCCATGGGAGATTACCTTCGCAGCGAGAACAGCGAAATTAAAGAAATTCTTTCAATAAACCGCTCTTGAAATTTTTCTGTTTCAACTCGAGAATCGCAATAACGTTTACTTTTTCAATCCCCCGAGGGGCAACACGTAGGACTCTTGAAGGATGCGCCCGACGGAGTGGTCGGGGTAACGCGTCACGTACAGCGAAATTCGTACACGAAGCGGAGCCTTCGCCCGCCGCTCGAGGTTGCCGCACTTGTTCTCCTTTTTCGCGCGCCATTTGGAATAACGCGTGTTGAAACTGTCGGCCCGGAAGAAGTACGAGGGTGAAAAAAGATTTCTGTTACAATTCCAGTCCTTTCGGCCCTCTCTTTCGGTCCTCTCGGCTAGTGGAATTAAAGAGATTAGAACGCTCGAGAGGAGGAAAAGGAGCGTCGAGATATGCGTTTCGGAACTCGAGAGAGTTTTAAGCGTTTATCGTCCTTAGTTTTTTAATACCTCCGGAAATCCCGACGACGAGCACTGAAACTAAAGTACATTATCACACACATTTTCGAATTGGAATATATTACACCGAGAAAATCCATTTAATGTCGTTTAACCTTTGATTAGGCGCATGGGGTCAGGGCTACTTGAAATTCCAAAAATAATGGCTTACAGTCTTCAGTGTCTTTAGAGGTTCACTATTTTTTTTTTAAATTTTAACGTTCTAGTCAGTTTTTGTTTCTTAAAGTTAAGTATATTAAAGAACATTTTACTATAAAAATCTATTAAGTTTTATTCCTTTTTGATACTCCTTTTCCAATGTTTTTTGGGGTCACTCAAGACCCTATGCGCCTAATTGTGTGATTTTCTTTATGCGCCTAATTAAGGGTTAAACGATTACTTCCTTCGTAGATTTTGAAACAAATATTTTCCAAACATTCATCCACTGCAGTGAGAGAAAGAGGAAAAACGTTAGCGTGCTTCGTCGCGAATATCGATGGGCAATTTCACACGCGACTACGAATAGGAACGCGATATATCGACGGGCTCGCGAAGGGAAGATGTTCGGTGCGAACGGGGCGCGCGAGCGGGTGGAAAATCGGCATAGCGCTCTCTCGCGTAGCTGTCGTGCCGTGTGTCATTTCGGTAATTTGCAGCGCTGGACGTTATTTGTTTTAATGGCGTCCCACTTTGCTCGGCCAAAACACGTCCGGCTCGTATACGCACCGGGCTCGATATCGTTTTACGGTCAGATAGATCATCCGAATCGTTCTCCCCCTGCTGATATATCGCGATGCGCGATTACGCCTATCTAGCTCACACGCGATTGACCGAAATTTCGTTGTACGAGTCGCGTTATCGGTAGCAATTTGGCCCCGCGTGCGTATACACTTATGCGGAAGAGAAAAGCGGTTAGATAAAGATAGATAAAATATTTATTTAGCTTTCTCGGCTATTGATTATACAATTAAAAAAATATAACTCATATTTTGGATACATTTTGTCGAATCTTTAACATTCTTCTAAACTCTCTAATCTCTCACACATTCTGACCTCACATGGCAACGCGTCATACATTTTCACTCTTTTATACCATAAACTTTTTTGGGCTGCATTACTTTTCCGAAATACTATTTGTAGCTATCCAGTTCGATGTGTAATCCTCCCATTACTTTCACCTACAAAACTGGTGTTCCCAGCACTCTGAAAATAAATATACATGCGCTGTAATATATTCTTTGTTTAATCGACGTGAATTGCATGTCTCCGGCATCGACAGTTTTATCGAGAGAAAAGTGGGAGTTTTCGCGCCGGACGATAATTTTACTTCCGCTTTGGCGAGTTCGCCGGACCGAATGCGCGAGTTTTTCCCCGCGAGTAGTGCGAGTCGAGGAACGAGCTCGGTCTCACCGGGTTTCATAAACCGTCGTCCAAGAAGATCTCTTCCGCCCATAAATCCCGCCTTATCCACTTCTCTCCCTCTTTCTCTTCCCGGTGGGCGATAAACCGTAACCGCGATTCTCCGAATTATCAAGATTTGTATTATTCAGCGCTGGATGGAGAAGTCAGTGGGGTATCGCGGGGGTATTCGCGAGAGGATTCGTTTGGAAAGCCGAGCGAGAGGATATCGAAACTCGTGAGCGAAATCGGTACGAGTTTTAACGAAGGACGTTAATCTTGTCGTGTGTATATAGAGAAGAGTGTGCGCCGTGACCCGACCTCTCTCTCTCTCTCTCTCTCTCTCTCTCTCTCTCTCTCTCACGTACAGCGTACTATATATAGTCGCACTCGAAAGTCACTTAACTTAGATTGCGCGCGAGCGAAATGACTTTACCGCCCACCCTATCGCTGGTCCGCCTCTTTTCCACCGGTATACCCTCCTGCGGAAAACTTGGTTTCGTCGGCAAGCCGTCGCGCTCCGCGAGGAGACTGCCGAGACGCGGGCACGACTAGAAGAAAAAAACGAGGAAGAGAGCGGAACGAAAGGAGATGACGAGGTCGGAACGGGTGGATGCCAGAGGGGGGAAAGTCAGGTGGGGAGGGGGAGAAGGACGAGATGATACGGAATCGACTTACAAAAGAGGAAGCCGGGCGAGGTAAAAAGAGAGAGAAATAATCGTGAGGGGGGGGGGGAAGGGATAAACGTGCTCTAGACGGAAGATATCGTGCGCAACGAGAAGAAAATAGAGAATTAGGAAATCGACGGTGCCAACGTAGAGGGAATTCGTGGCTCGCTCGGTCTACCCTCTCCCTCTCTCCCCCGTCCGCCCATCTTTCGTTCGGTCCTCGTAAGAGCCAGTCGAAAATACGAGGCGTCGCTTTGCTACCTGACGCTTCCTGTCCCCTTCTTCCTTCTCCTCGACTTCGTGCGGACTCAGCATTCACTTCCGCGGCTCTCTCTCTCTCTCTCTCCCCGTAAGGCCCGAGTTTACACGGGTATATTCCCCTCGATTCTGATTGGATAGCGGATTTCCACTCTCTTGCGGACGCGACGCGCGCGTGAGCCGAATGCCGCGAGAATCCTCCACGATTGCTTTCGCGAGCGAAAATATTTAGAAATCGGGAGCTCCGTGGTCGCATCGTGTGTGGAGGTAGAGGTATTTTCAGAATTTATCGCAAACTTGTTTCATACACGCACGGAAAATAACATTTACGCGACGAGACGTCGAATTCACCCGTGCAAAACTGAATTCCATTTCGAAACGTATACTCTCTCTCGTTGGGATACACGCGCGAATTCGCCGAGCATTTGATTACGAATGTTTGCAATTATAATATTCACGTGGGAAATCAGAGTTTCGTCGGTCGTAGCTTTCTGTAAAAACGGAAGAGGGCGGAGGTACACGAGCCCCGAAAATTACGTTCCCGTCGATTGCCGGTGGTGTCGAGGTTGCGCGGAAACGCGAGCGCAAACTATTTTAATCGCGACCGCTCCTCCCCGCTTCTCTCGTCTCGATTCGCCCCATAAATCAGAACCCAGTCGATTAATTTCACATGCGCGCGGATTGTATTGAATTTTGATTTCCCACGATCTACATGGTTCCCGTTCGACCGCCGACAACGCAAATACAACAATATTATATTCCATATTTCCATCGTCGACAATCGGAATCTTGTTCGGTCGCTGTTACCGGTGTTCGAAAAAAAGAAAAAAATACAACATGTAGGATAGAGAAAAATTGGGCGTACTTTGTCGAAAACGATCAATCGAGTAATGAGTCGCTTAGCTGGGAGATTGATCTTTAATTTAAAAGCCGGGTACACGCGCCCGTACAAAACGGCGATGCCATCTCTGGGGTATGAGAGAGGGTTGCGCGATCTCGTTTGTTTGCGCTGTCTGGACCGCGCGCGCTCCTGCGCTCGAACAAAACAAACACGTTGCAACGGCGATAAACGAGCGCGATTTGCCGAGCGACGAAAAGAACAAATGCCAATTTTGAGAGGTGGGCCTCCTTTACAACTTTATTAAATAGTCTAGTCATTGATTCTTGAATCGATTCATTTTCACAATTTTTCGATATTTCGCCAGGGTTGCATAAAGTTGCAAAAAATTGTTTTTGACAATTTTCTCGAATAACATTTTCCGTTTTCACTCTCCAACGATTTCCTATTTATCCGTAGGATATATGACTGGACTTTAGAGTTTTGTGGCTCTAATGAGCTAATTACTTTGTTTGTCATTCGCCACCTGAAATTCTGCTCGAAAAAAAATCACGCAAGTTTAATTAAATTGGAAAATGATCCGGAACCTCGTGTAATACGTTGTAGGGCACACAGGTAAAACGCGAGTGGCGTTAAAGAGGCGTGTTAGGGCGCGTGGCCTCTCGTTATACACAGCTTTTTGCCAATGTATGTATACATATAGATATACGTATATATGTATCAACGGTTAGGTGAGCAGGTTTCGCGCTGCTCGCATAAGCGGACGTACGACGTAAACTCGCTCGGCCATAAACCATGACGGCGTACGTTATCGTCTGGCCGGATCTACCCGTCGGCAAACTACTGTAATTTGGCTAACGCTCCTCTACCTTCTAACACCTGTAAAGAGCGAGCCAGAGAGGGAGAGAGAGAGAGAGAGAGAGAGAGAGAGGGAGGAAGTACGAGCCCAGTAAAATTGATACGAGACTCGTGTCCGCTTCATCTCGCGCGCGTACATCGTCCGTCTGTGTAATGTAATATTACATATTAATCCGTGTATCAATTTTATCTAGTACGCGCGCGGTCGGTCCTAATTCAACTGCGACGCGCGCGCGAAATTTCCCAGAACGGACGTTCGCAATGTCAGCAAATTATCGCGGGTTATTCGCCCGTGTCGATTTTCGCCCCGACGATGCTCTTTTTCCACCTCTCCATGCTCAGCGATGATCGAGACTCGAATGACGCTCGTTAGAATCGAGACGAATTCGATGAGCGGGCTAATGGCCCATAAAATTCTAGATAATGCATTCTGACGTGTTCTGTACGAATTTTCGGTCACGTTTCTCGTACGAGCGTCTGTAAATCACCGAACGCGGAAGGTCAAATCCCTTTTTTTTTTGTCGTACGAGGAAATAAGAGATAAATAACCCGGGAGAAGGAGATTTGTATGCGCGCGTATTACATATCGCGATCGTTTTCAGCTCTGACAGGCGCGGCCGATATTTTTCGGTGTCAGCTAACTCTCCCCCGAATCCGTGCAATCCTCTCCTCGCACGCCCGCTCACGTTACGAATCCTTTCGCGCATTTTTAACGCGCCCCAGCTCCCGTGCGTATATACGTATCGATTGAGGGGGAGGGGTGAAGTTCTCATCGGCACGGGCGTGACATATGGTACGTGCCAAACGCACCGTGCACGCACACCGAGTCCAAAGCGGTTTCGCCAGCAACGAAAGAGAAAATATACTGGGTGTGAAAAAAAAGTCTTTCTATACTCCTCGAAATAAAAGGGACGATTGTAATTTTCTAATGACTGTATTTCAGCTAAAAATGATCAAATTCTAGTGATCATTTAGAATCTTACTCTTCAAAATGATCATCTACTCCTGAATCATTTTCAGCCAAATTGGATGAAAATTATGAGTGTCCCCTCAAATTTGGAGAGTTTAATTTTACGGAAACTTTTAATTAAATTGTTTTTTGAAATGGGCGTATATTTTTGTGTCTCCTCGCTTAGACGAATTCTCCGTGGCACCCTGTATAGCATATATGGAGAGGGTGCGGAGGATCCCGTGTATATTCCGCGCTTTACCAGCCCCGCATGTACACACACGCAGTTGTCACGTACGCGGCTCGCACGGGCACAATACTGTTCAAACAGATAGCACCTACGTGTGCGTTATATTCCCGTCCATATCCGTACGCGTTTGATTTCATATCCGTGTGTGCATCGAGAAACTTATACGCGCGATGCGAAGCGACAGGCAATGATTGCACCGAAACGCATTCGGAATAAGTTCGTTCTTACGGTGAACGATGCATCGCGAATAATTTCATAATTTCCTTAACACTTTCACAACCTCATGTGTGAAAGAAGAAACTTTACGTAAATTCATGAAACAATTAACATTATTATTATCAATCAATAATCAACATTATCGTACAACAACACAAGTGATTGTGAAAGTGTTGAGGAGAAAGTTAATTGAGTTTTAATTCAAAATACAGCAGCGAATCGTTCATACGTCGATTGTTTGCCGAATTTTCATCGCGGAGCCAACAAATTAATTACCGTTTCAAATTTTGATATTGCATGGGAGCAGACTGGTTACAAAGATATGCATGGAATACGGAATTGCGAAATTCGGGAGTTCGCAGGGGTGCATCGGGTAAAAAAATGAAACGTAAATAAAAGTGCAATTTTTTTTCATATCGAGATTGTCCCACGATGCATTTTCGTTCGCCTGTGCGATGAGAAATGTCGCTCTCGTCGGGCGTTATTGCGGCGGGTTGCCTGTTCGCTGGCGCGTTTCTCGCGTCTCTTCGCTCGCTCGAGGTGTTCCGTCTTAACAATATTTCCGCGGTCGGGATCGAATCGGAACTCTTAGCGAGTTATATCGATTTTGCATATTTATCAACACGAAGTTGCTCGTGCAACAAATCCGTACTTACGGCTTCGCGTTAAAAGGCGCGTTTTACGGAAAGTAAGTTAATAAGCAGGTCGCGAAATTCTCGCGCACCGCGTGCCGTGAGTTTCATTGTTGTCGAGCGTAAGAAGATTGGGAAGAGAATAAGTCGAGCGATGGCGCGCCCTCGCGAGTTCGTCATGAACTCTCGTAGTTTTGGAATTGACTTGAGACTCGCGCGACTCGAGTAGAAGCGTACAATTGATTTTCAACTTTGCTATCGTTTTCCCTTTTGCCGATGAACGTGCGAAGCAACTTCGACGCCGGGAGCAGCCGACTTCAGTCAGTTGGAACTTGACGAACCATAGGAAGCGAGACGAATAAATAATTGCCAAATGGCGAAGTCGAGCGTGCGAGAGACGTTTGGTTTCGAGTTTCGGATGATCGGGGCTGCGCTCGACTATCCACCGAGCGAGATAACGAAACTGAATTTGTAAACGCTGCATCGCGAATTGTTACAACTTTCGAAACAAGGGAACTTTTTACGATAATTTAAGCCCGCTCGATGAGCTGTTAACATTTTTTTTCAACCCTTACTGGGTAATAACAACTTTTTCGCGTCATCGATCAAAAAAGTAGAACCAGAAGGACGGAGCGTAGAAAAACTACCCCTAGTAGCTCGTTCTGTCGATTGACGGCTATTTCCTGAAAGCAAATTGATAGGCTCTCTCGCTCGCTCCCCTTGTCACCCGGCCGCTCTTTATCTTTCTCACGACACGTTATTTCGTACGCAATTTGTCTCTGTATTTTACCGTTTTTAAACAACTTTACGCCCGCTCGTTACGTTTCTAATTTGCCCGTTAAATTTTCTTCAACGATGGCGTAACAGCGACAAGTTTTTCGATCAAAAGATAAAATAATAGTCAATTTCCCTCGAGAAAAAAAAGGTATCGCTTGAAAATTTTTAATTGGACTCGAGGACCCGGGTAACGTCGAATCCATTTTTGCGCGTTTAATCACTCGAACGAGCTCGTCTCGCTCGTAAAGAGAACGAGGTGTCGCGTAGGCGGTGAAAAGGAAGGGATGGAAAACGAGCGAGGGCATTCGCAGAAGCGATGGGACTCGCCGCCTGGGGTTGGGGGGAGGACTCGACGAGACGCGAACTATAAAACGGAAGATGAAGGGGAAAGTAATCGAGTTCTAGTCGCGCTAAATCCACGATAGCGAGTCGGGGAGCGAGTCGAGGATGACGCGAAGTAGGGTTCTGGTGGAGGAGGAGGCGAACGAGAAAGAAAGAGAGAAAGGGATGAGCGAGGAGGATGAGGAGCGCGAACGAGACGAGTCTGACACTCGGGATGCATCGCGCCGTACGAAGTAATGGACGCTTCACTGCCACTCGTCACCGATTAACGATCGCTGATAAAACGCGACGCTCGCGAGGGATGGGGACTCGACGATAATCGACTGCGATCGACCGCCTCGCCATTGACACACCGCTTACGACCACTCGCTCGTTTATTAATCAGCGCGATATAACACGCCTACTTTAACCGCACTGGAAATAAAAATCTCCGTGCACTCGATATTTATTTGCACACGTTCGAATGATTAAAGTTATCGAATGAAATATTCACTCGAGTTGAAGATGCTATACCAGGTAATATTTTTATAATTTGAACAGTTTGAATAATTAAAATTATCGAATAAAAGGTAATAATTCACTTCATTCGTTTTTTGATTAGTGTATACTGTCGAACCAATCGAATTAACGAAAAACTCGTACTTTTATTCAGCGACGCGATCAGACTCGTGAGATTTATCGCACGTCACAGTGAGAAATTACTAGGAATTTTTGAAATCGCGGCGCGAGATAAAACATAATGGAATAGCGCGGAGGGCAGGGACATCTCGATATGAAATTGTAAGGCAAGAAAACCTAGCATGTTTATGCATAAACATATCACGGGTTTGTTCATCAATCCTGTTTCAGCGGTCATCAGTTATAAGCCAGCGGCGGTAAACTTTTATACGGATAAGAGGAAACTTCGCAATGCTCTTAAGCGCATATCTTTGTGCATTTTAAACGAGAAACCGAGAGATTGGCCGCGCGATATCAGACGGAAAAGGACTGAAATAACTTCCCTCGCGTGATCGTATTGAGCAAACGAATTACATTTAAATAAAATCCAAATCGAACGAGACATTGGCTCCTCGATATTCAAAATCTTCCGGGCGCCGGCAATCATCGCCATTTTCGACACCTCTCGCTCGATTTTGCCGAGAGGGATGAAATTGGCTGGAAGCTCCATTCCTCCGAAAACAATTTCCTGCCCGACGAAGCCCCAATTTTACACTCGCGAGCACGGCGAGTGTGTCGCGTGATTCGTAGCTCTCTCTCTCTCTCTCTCTCTCTCTCGAAATCGCGCGTTAAAAGGGGAAAAGAGAGAGAGAGAGAGAGGGATGGCTCGAGTCCAGAGAGCGACTTATCGAATGCGAAATTTGCCATTTTTTTAAACGCGCAAGCCACTCGAAAGAAAAACTAACGCGCTCGGTGTGAATAATTGGCGTGTTGATTACGAGCGCAGTCCCGCTTTTCTCGACTTTTCCGCGCTTTTCCCCACTCACGCCTATTTTTCGCGCGCTCGTTTCCCACTCGCGCTCGACTGTGCGCCGTCTTTTGTCCCTTTTTTTCGCCCTTCCTTTTCCCTCTTTGTTGACTTTTTTCCTCTCCCTTCAAAAGGAATCGCGGTAATTGCGTTTCGCGCGTGGAAAGCGGTCGCCGCGACGGAACAAACAGGCGCATTGCGAGAAGCAATTGTTAATTACCCTCTGCCTGTAAACTTACGGCTAATGATTTTCCTCGCTTTAGTTTTTATTGCAATAATTATCGCATTCTCCTTTTCTGTCGCGCTTTTAAACAACAGTACCAATTTTTCTCTTTCAATTAGAGTGGAGACCTCGTGCGATAACCTCGGCGTCTATTTTTAGCCATTTCGAGTTTACCTGTAATCGAGCGAGTGCCGAGCTCGCGCTTGGCTGAGCCTGATTTCACGCGTGCGAGGTGAGTGGATACGCGGGGGCTAATTAAAAGCGCGACGGAATAATTGAATATTAAGAACCCTACGGTCTGTTGGGGGGAGGGAGGACGAACGCGGAGCCTCACGCAGCCGTCGAACTGGGCGAAGGGGAACGCGAAACGAACGAAAGAGTGAACGAGGAGAGGGCGAAACGAGTTGCGACTGATTTTAATTAAAGACAAACATCCCACTAACTCGTTGAGGTCTTTCGTGGGTCCACCGGTAGAAACAACGAATCGATCTTTTTTCCACGATTCTCTCTCTCTCTCTCTCTCTCTCTCTTTCTCTGTTTCCCACTCTTGGGACCATTTCACTCGTCCCCTTTATTTTTCTCGCAGACTCCTTCTTTAAATCGTCTAGATCGTTTGCATGCTCCTGCATCGCTTCTAATATTTTATATCTAAGCCTCATCCCTCCACTTTTATTACGCGTTTGGCCCGAGCTCCCTCTCCGAGCGAGGTGAGGAAGAAAAAAAAACATTCCGCGCTCGTACGTTACCCCGACGTAACCGGGCTCGAGTCCGAGGAGCCGTGAATCGCTAGTATTTACATAAAATTCGTGGATTTTTTTCCGAGAGCTCGCTCGCCAAATCCGTGCGGTATTTAGCTTGTCCGGAGGGAGAGGTTTTATTATTCGGGACGAAGATAAGGAGAATTTTCTTTCCGGGATGGAATTTTCCACTTCGCTATTCGTCAGTATTTCAAGCCAGAGTTATTTCCCTTCGCGAAATTGAAGGAAAGCTTTGATCGTTCTCTATTGATCTCGAACGGCGAAGAGCATCCTGAGAGATCGAATAATAGCGGATAATTCCCCTTCGGAGTGCCTCGATGGAAACGGTGGTGCTTCTCCGCAGCGATAATTCGGTCGAAATAACGCCCGTGAGCGAGAGAACTGACCCGTGTGTACAAAACCGTTCTCTCCTTTTCAATCCCGCTCCATTCTCGTTCGCTCGCACTCACCGAGTACGGCAGAATGGACCGACTTCCGGTGCACTGGTGCCGCGTAAAGTTCGCGCTCCCGATTATAATGGAGAGAGGCTGAAAGGACGGGCAGAAAAAAAATGTTTGAAAATACGAATCGCGGCCACTCGACGTTTCGGATTCAGAAAAATGTACGTGAAGTCGCTAAATCTTTTTTAGATATCTCGTCCGCAAATGAGAGCGCTTTTTGAGAGAAATAGAATCTAATCTAGCATTCGGACTCGCTTGGTCTCGGAGGAGCGATAAATTTCTTCGCGCGGTACCAGAATTAATAAAAAACCGTAACTCTTATAGGCAGCGTTGATTAAATTGAAATTTTCGGAAGGGGTGGTTTACTAATGCAAAGGAGTGAACGAAACAGTTTTTCCACCACTCGATTCTAACGTTTCGAGTACAATAACATGGCTAAATAAATAACGTTGTTGATTCAGCGTCGAATAAAACGAAAAGAGCGAAACCACTTAGCTGGTCAGTACGCGAAACACTCGCCATATCGTGAGAAAAGAACGAGACTGGCTTAATGAATAAAGAATAAGAGTGCGAGAAGGGCGCGGAAGGAAAAGCGAAAGATTAGCTTCCGAGGATATTACTTCCATCGCATCTATCTTCTTTATTGCAAATTCGACGAGAGTCGACATGACGTCGCTCAGTTCCCTCCTCGCCGTTCGGATCCTCTCCCTTTTATACACTCGGCTCCGAAACGGGTCAACGAATAAATGACTCCCGCGAAATTCCATTCGGTTGCAGCCCGGCACCGCTCCAATGGCAACCATTCCTCTCTCTCTCTCTCTCTCTCTCTCTCTCTCTCTCTCTCTCTCTCCATTCTTAACAAATGACGTAGATAAAATGAGAGACCGAGTGAAAAATTCAAGGTCAGACCCGTCGACGACACGCGCTCGCGTCGAAACGACGAGACAATTTCGACAAACGACCGTTTCGCGATTTTCCAACGTTGTAGAACTTTGGGAGATTTTCTCGAGAATTGGAGGTAGTAGAAAAGATTTAATTTCAGATGAATGCGAATTACTTGCGAGCTTATTTTTTCCGCGTAGAACCAGGCGAATCAATTATAAAAATCGAGTACTCTTTCTCCGAGAGCTCTGTCGGGATAAATTTTTCATCCCTCCCGCGCGACGAGATATCCGTTGCCAAAATCATTGATCAAACATTCATTTCGGGCTCCTGTCGAGCTCTACGGCGCGCAGAGAGGGGCGCCCATATACGGGAATAAAACAGTTCGCGAAACAGCGGCCTATATACCCCGAAGTCGTGTACATCCGCGTTCGAACAAGGAACCGCCCTTATTTACGAATGAATAAACAAGAACCGAGGGCCAAAGAGAAAACCCGAAGATGTGGGACGAGCGTAGGGGTAGGTTAAAGACGCGAGATTAGTTCCCGCAGGAGGTCCGTGTGGCGCCGCCTTGGCAATTTTTTTCCACCCCGGCTACACACACTTCTCTTTCTCATTTTTTTTTCTCTTCCTCTCTCTCCGATCCCGCATCGACCAGACGTTCAAATTTCCGTCGCGCACGATTTTGTCCCGGGGCGAGAGAACGTCTCGAGCGATCCACCCCTCTGTATACAGCGCACGATGTGTTTCCTACAGAATGTTGTATCCTTAATGTGTTTACCTTGGCTCCCAAGCTTGATCGAACCATCGACCTTCCGCACCCCCCTGATACCCCCTCGCCCATTCGCCTTCGTGCGAACCCACGCCTCTGGTACATCCTTGACGGAGTGCGTCAACCTCCGACGTTGATTGCCGTGCGCGGAGTCGCCAAGTCCTTCCGGTGGAGTCTGGATACAGTCTCGACGAAAATCAACGCGATATTTGTCTTTCGATAAGAAAAAAAAGCTCCCACCGTACCGAGAACTCGTCGTTAGAATTTCTCGCGAGAAAAAATACTCCCGGCAGATTGGCTTTCGGTGAACTTTATTCGAGCTTGCCGAAGCGCGACCGCGATAAAACAACTCCGTGGTTTACAGCGTCTTTGATATTTTACGCTTAATAAACCGGCGTAGAAAGTTTCGCGGTGCTTTTTCCGGGCTCGCTTTATTGCAGAATTTTCGAAGTAGATAAACAACCATGTCTTCTATGTTAGTTTCGAATTTCGAATTTTTGAAAAATAAAAAATTTGCTAGATTGTGCTGTAATGAACTGTAATAATTTGTCGTTTATTTGCGTCATTTTAGGAGTAATTTGAATTTTTAAGAAATGAAAACTGTACTAGGTTGTGCTCATCTGGTACTATTATCTGCCATAATTAGCCTTTTTGCGTGACAAGAGAGTCGTGATTGGTTCGACTCGCGAGTGTACTCTCGTGTTGAGTATTCGGAAATCGAATGGATCGGCTCGACCTCGTTCAGGGTTCGCTGACTCGCTCGTCATTCCCGATGTAAATCTCGCGGAGCGGACCTTTCGTTAACATCGGGGCGCGTCGGAGACGCGCGGAAGCAGTCGATTACCCACACGAGCGAGTTTGTACGCGTGCGCGGGCGCGACAGAGCGAGCCTCGCGTACGCGGCATTTGAAATTCAATTTGATGTCGCATCAGGCTGCGATACAACGTCAATCCCCATGCTAATTCTATCTCTCGTCGAGTTGTAGCTGCGAGATTTTCGTCGAATGCAGCCCTCCGCTCGCACCCCCGTCGCGATCGTTCGATGTAATTCCGACGATTTTATTTACAGCACGTGTGTCTCGCGAGAGCTTTATAACGCGACAAGTTGAAAAACGTTTCGCGAATTTTGTTATTATTAAAGTATACGTGTAAACGGCTAAAAATAAGCTCCTTAAACGGAGCTCCCACTTGTGAAAACTACGTTGAAGATCTCAATGCTCAAAATACGAGGACGAAGTTAACTAATAAAGAAGTTACCTATAGTAATATCTTCGCCAATAAACGTTACACAACTTAGGGAAACGGGTTGTTAGAAGTTTGATATTCTTCTCAAAAAACTCAATTACATCACGTAAACCCTTCTCCTATTTGTTCTTTATACAACGTAATGTTTTTTCACAACCTTAAAATGTTTTTTTGAATTTCGTAGATGACCAAGTAAAAACTTTTAATAAGCTGTACAAAATTTCATACTTAGTAGAAAAGAATTTATATTCTTCCGAGAGCGAAACAGCCGCGGCCAGGTTTCCGTCTCGAGTAGGTCCTCTTATGCGCGAACCGTGTTTGCCCGATAGCCGAGCTCGAGCCATTGTCAGGTTGGGGTAACGGAAGCTCACTCCGTAGACCTCCCTCGATCCGTGCACGAGCCGCTCCCGCGGGACGTCACCGCGCCCTCTCTTTCTCCTGTCTGCCGTCCCATCACCGTCATACGCCGCGTCGTTCTTATACTCTCCGAGTTCTTAAGGGTAAATTGATAGATCGGCTTGTACCGTAGGAGAGCACTCGCGCGATTTCTTTTGGGGATGAACGCTTTTATAAGTAGACATCTTTTTGTACTTTCGTGCCTCCCCCTCATCTCGCGTATATCCTCCAATCGAAAGAATAACGAGCGGGAGTTTATATCGCGTTATGGACGAAACGAAACGTAGTGATTCGTTTATTAAATTACGAGGAATTTTGCCGAGAGAGGGAGTCACGACTTTTAATTTTTACAACTCTCTCGGGTTTAATTACTCGAGTACTCCAGTTTCCTTTCCCTTGTCTAATAACACGGATCGCCGACAGCTACGTAGCACGTAGCACGTCTTATTCCCCGACGCCCATTTGTTGGCAAGTTGAGTTCGCCACGGTATTATCGCGAAGCAGGTAGAACTTAATCCAACCGAGTTAGCTGCACGTACCCGCCGGTGTAAGGGAGGAAGGGGGAGGGGGGAAAGGATCGACTTAGATTTATCTCGCTGAAATATTTTCTTCGCGAGAAAGCTACACCGTGGCCACTAATACGCACGCGAGAGCGCACACGTATTTAGCCAGCTAAATACGCTCCAGAGCTCGGCGAGCGAGCCGCTGTTAACTTATATTCGTTCTCTCGCGCCCGATTGCACATTTACGCCATCCAGCGTATACGCGAGCGCGGAAAAGGCGCGAGCTGTCGGGGCTTTGCCAGCCGGTCGAATAAGCCGCGGCTTAAGGTGCCCGCGACACGAGAGTACTCGCAGAAAAATAACCTCTCTCTTTCTCTCTCTCTCTCTCTCTCTCTCTCTCTCTCTCTCGATCGCCTTATTAAAACCAGTTCGAAATCGTAAAGCTGGATACTTTAATTCGTAAAATATTACTAGCGAGCGAATCGCGAGAGAGAGAGAGGGAAATAAAAACGGAGTTCTTTTTCGTGATGGCGTTGCACGATGGAGGAATTAGAGAAATTAATTTACGTCGGGTGGGCATTTTTAAGGCCGAAATAAAAATTACGAGTATCAGATTGCGACGTCGCGTTACGGTGTGTACGAGTAACATGTGAGATTCTCGTGCGCGCGCCTCGCGTGTGCGAATCGGCCCGATCGATCGCGTGCGAAATTCAATTTTTCGAGGGAAATTCTTCGACGAGTCCGTTCTAAACGCTCGATTGATGAAAAATCTCGCGGATTGTTTCCCGAGGATGAATCTCGCGCGATGCAATCTCCATATTCATGATGTAACGACTTTCGCATTCATTTTTATTATCGCAAACATACTTTGGAGATAGCTGCGCGCCGGGTGCTTGAATCCGTGCCCGATGAATTTGCTTAAGCCCCGACGCTCGTAGACGAGAGAGAGGAAACTTTGGATTATTAGTACTCGAAAGCTCAAGCGCGCGAAAGTAGTGCCAACGGAGGCGGCAGGAGTCGCTTCGACGGAAGTTGGATATTCCTTTACGCTCGACTCGGGAATGCCACTGAACTTTAAAGTACACACAGTAGCTAGTGTTCGTAAGTGTATGAAATGAGAAAGTATATAATTATGAAAAGCGCGGAACGCCGAGAGAGAAAAACTCCTTAATATCTCGAGCATACGGATTTACGCTATTCGCGATCAACTTTTTCATTCCGACCCTGGATTATAAATACGTCGAGAAAAAAGCTGGAAAGTTTTACCCGAGCGATAGATAAATGATCGATTTAGAATTGATAAATTATTTAATAAACAGAGTAAATTAGATTTAAATACGGAATATCGCGAGTCGCGAAAAGTTTTAATAAAGACCGAGAACGCGCGCTCGAGCCATCGTAAGTTATATTAAGATTTCACGTGTCTGACAGCTTGATCATACAATCTCGAGACGATAGATATTACCACATATTTCATACGGCTCGTTGCGGGAGGTGTCTCGAGGTACAGGTATATTCGAATGCCATACGGTTACGTCGTTCTCGCGAGTAATGCACAGAAATATTTCAGTCTGGCGTTTTCGTCGTCAAGGGGCGTACGGAAGTGGATGATATCGAATTGCGTAGTCACACGTGAAAGTCGAACGAACGACGCGCGCTCATCGCCGTTCACGAAAATATAGAGATGGCAAAGAATTCAGATTCTCGTTTTATACCGATCCGCGCCGATTTTATTTTTCGACAAATAAAAGCACTCGAGCGCTCGTAGGAGTTCCTTCGAAGAAATCTTTATTATAATACAGAGATAAGTGTACACTCGGGGAGGAATTTCGTCCCCGGTATAAAGCGATATTTCCCAATTCGACATTTTTATTATCGAAAATTTCGGCTCTCGCAATTTTTTTCGCCGAATAAATAGAGGGAGGGTGTACGGGGGTGGAGGAGGGGAGCGGCAGCAAAAGGGGGAGGATTTCGCATTATAAAATTCACCGGTGAGAGAATTCTCCGGGTTATCTTACCGAAGATATCCGGGAGGCACGATTTCTTCGAGCAGTAAATATGACGGTAATAACCTTCCGCGCGGTACGGCCGGTGAAAGAACGGAAAAAAGGGGGAAGCATAGGGAGATCCGCCTCGACGTAAAACGCGAAAGATCCTCCCGGAAAAGTACCCACCGAAATAGATTATCCGCGCCCGATTATTTCCCTTTGTCGCGGTATTATCGACAATTTCCGCTAAGACGGAGAAACTCTAGAAGCTAGAACATTACGAGTCGTCCGCGCGATCGATAATGCGAGCAAACGAATAAAGTATGAAATTTGACGGAGTACTCTCGTAAATATTCCACAATACTACGGCAATCAGAGCGAATTACCCGAAAGTTGGCCAGCTTCGTCAAGCGGCACGATCGCGCTCTTTACGAATAAAAGATGACTCGCAACGAGCTGAGTTTCTCGCGAGAGTAATGAGAATCGAGATCGATATTCGCATTCGCGATCGGCGCTCGCGAGGTTGGAAAAACTTTCGCTGGTTCTCTCCCTCCGTGAACTTCAACCCCTCGATTTTGTTTTCATAATTGATCGCGAGATCGATAAAGAATGCTCTTCCCTTCGCAGGACTGGACGCCGAGCTCTATTACGTCAAGGAGGGGGTGGTCAACACATACGCAATGACCTTCGTAGTCCCGGTGCCGGCCAACATAGCCGACCTTGAGTTCTCGTGGCAGAGCCTCGTCGGACATCCGGTAAGTAGAGCTGATGTATTATAGGTGTATTGGTAGCAACAGGGGTCAACACACCCTCTCCGCTCGCCCTTACACGTGTACCGCGCCGAGCACGACTTACGTCGCCATGAATAATTCTCACAGCCGAGCTGATTCGCGTGTGTCGTTGCCCCGTGAAATCTATTGTCCGATGGAAAATTCCGCGTCATAAATTATTTATTCGTCTTCAGGCATCGAAATATCGATCCACCAAATGATAATAAAGTTTGGTACTAAATAGCGCTAGAAATATTTAACACATTTTCTCTTCCCATTGAAAATAAAGTTTACTATTTGTTTTTTCAAAAATTTATGTTATTGTTTTCAAGATATTTAAAAAATCCAGACGAACACTCCTCGTAACTCGATAGAGTTTTGGAGTGAAAATCAATCCGCAGCTGGGGAAAAATATTCACGGGAGAAAGAGCGCGCGAAAATGGATGCGCCGAGTGGTCCGCGAGCTCGCGAACAATATTTGCTCGGCGTGAGCCATCGATTCCGTGCACGCGCACAGTCTGATTCTCATTTTCGCTCGCTCTCTCTCTCTCTCACTCCCGCGTCATATTTGCGCGCTTATACATACACCGCGCGGGTATTCGGTGCCTATTAACGAGACGCAACAATGCGGAACAAAGTAAACGCGCTGACCCGAACGGAGGGAGCGAGAAAGAGATGAGGGAGGAAAAGAGAGAGAAACTTGGAAGGGTGAAACACGTTTCGGCTAACGCCGAGCGTGCTCGTTTATGCGTCGCGGTGGTTAGCCGGGTTCGCGATTCGTGGCGGGGAGGGAACGATACGCGCGCGTGTAGCGTGGCTGGAGCCTGGCTGGAGGCCTGTATCAATACTCTATCAATATGAAATACAAACAGCCGGCCGAGGGGTCGACGCACGCCGCGCTAGCTGCCTGGCTTTTGCGCTCCCTCGCACGGTCGTCAAAGAAACCCCCC
>NCVS01001130.1:115071-138957 GCA_003055095.1 Goniozus legneri | reverse complement strand
AATGGTCGTTTTTTAGGTCTCTGAAACCCATGTAACCCCTTAAACGAACCGGTTTTTTAAAAAAATATTCCATCTAAAGTCATTTCCTCCTCAATTAATAAAGGTGATCACGAGAGCTTCGTGTGGTATGCAACACCAACGGGAGATATTTATTGAATTCTTTTTTGCGTCAGAGGAATATTTTTTTTTTAGATAGTAAAAAAAAGTGCGAGAAATATTCAATTTTAAAGACTCCAAAGGGAAGCTCGTGCTACCGTGCAGTGGTATTTTTCGTTTGCACGTGTGCGCTATATGTGGGTCGTATGATTGCTTTATTTACAGTACCTAAACGAATCCCACGCGACACGTAGCCTGCAACGATAGAGAAGCGTTCGTTTACTCTTGTGGCAAATAACGACTGGCGGAATGAGGATAGTAGTGCGTGGAAAAGGATATAGGAGGATAGGGACTGCAGGGAAGGATCGGTTTCTCGATACATTGTAAAAATCCGTTCTACTTACTGCGGTTACTTGATCCGACTGTATCGTGCGCAGCGACTTGGACAGTTGCTGATGTTGTTGGCTCAAGAAGAGACAACTTTTGGCCACTGTGGGTGGTACGTTCCTACCGTTGCTTTTTGACCCACTGTAACCGTACTGACTCGTCGCTCCGTTACGACCTGTGCGACGTGAGTTGGACAATTTATCATTTTTCTCTCAGAATTTGTCACTCTCACCTCAAATAAAGTATCTCTATTCTGAATAAAACGCTACTTCACGCTACTTGAATATTTAATTCGTTCGAGGAATTTTCTTTCGGTTTATTGGGCCTTCGGGATCTATTTTACTAGCTCGATAATAAAACTATAACGAACTCACCGTTTGGTTGTTTATGCGTGATGTGCGATACGACTTCCGCATCGTTGTTGGTCGACCTTGTTCTCAAAAACCGTCCACAACCGTCGTTGAAATTGAAGCTGATCGTCTCGTCGGACGGAATAGAAGTTCGAGCTTAAAAAAAGGAAAATAACTTTTAATATATAAAGCTTTCGCAAATAACGAAATCAAAATAGACAGAGTGTCGAATGATAATCATTTTAAAATAATTCTAAGAAATATTAATTTACGAACAATAGCGCGAGATAGTGGTTTCAATTACGGTAAATCATATATTTGGAATTGTCGAATTTAGCGATCAAACTCTACAAGTTGTAAACTATAACTTAACTCGAAGATGAGTTTCATCTACATGCGATCGAGCGCGTGTTGTTGGTGGCATAACTAAACACCCCTTGTAGGAAACGTAGGGTAACAAGTTTGTACAGTAAGGTGTGGCTTTTCGCGTGCCTGTAGCATGCCGGAGGCTCGATAATGAAAATACGAACACGAGAAATTTAACACGTAGAATTTGAGCTTCGGCTTCTCCTCTAATTAATATTTTCTCATTATTTACTAGTATGACTTAATTATCTATAATAACGATGATATTAATCATCTTGGCATTATTTATTAAATTAATTTTATCATTGTCTCAAAAATTTTCCGAAAAATTTGATCAATAATTTTGTCATAATTTCTGAATGAAATTTTACCGGCGTTTGTTCTGAAGTTCTCGATCGTGTCTCCGCGATTTCTGACTTTGCGTAGATCACCGCAGGACGAGCGAAAGTTCTTCGGCATCGTGTCTCCTTGACCAGTGGCTGGCTCCCTTCTCAAACCGCTCGACATTGTTTCCCTTTTCGCGTGCTCCGACAGTCTCCTCACTCTCGTCTTCGTCCTGAAATTCGAATGCGATGCGCTGTTAGCAGAGAATTAAATTTTTCGAAAATTTTCGGTAATAGCTGAGATATAAATGCAATAGAGGGAAATAAAGTCCGACGTTTATGATCCATCGACTCACATGTTTTTGTGCTTACGATGCCTCTCGTCCATCATCGCGTAAAGTTTATTTCGGTACTCGTCCACGGACAGCTGGACGTCGTCGCTCAATAGCGGTACTACGTTCGAGCCCCGTTCGGGCTCGTTACGATGTCTATGAAACCTGTAAAGTACAGATCTATCAGTTTCGGATAATCAAAAATCGGACAATGTTTTTAAAAAAACTTTTCATCATTTCATAGAACTTCAAACTGTGTAGCAATTTGCTAATTAAAGTCTTGTTCGTACTCGGCAACATAGGGATGCTCCAATGCCTGCACAGCGGTGAGTCTTTTCGTCGGGTTAAAAACGATGAGGTTGCATACGAGATCCAAAGCCTTGTCCGGCGAGTTTGGCAAAAGCTCCCGCAAACTTCGACGTGGTCCGTTTGGAATTTTCTCGAGAAGATTCGTGCCGTATCCAGCGCTCAATGAAAGCACATCTGCAAACCGTAAGTTATATAAAAAAAGTAATTTCATACTATTTTTTTTTTTCTATCAAATCACAAATTTTTCATTGAAAGTGTTTCATATATTAATGATTACATACTAATATATAAATAAACCATAAATAAACCAGGTGAAACAATAATTATGTATAATTGTTATCGTTATTATTTTTAACTATGATAAGTTTTCGATTTGTAATAAAAATAAATGCACTTTTAAAATATGGATATAAAATGCTTCTCCAGGAAGCACACACTATTTGATAACCCGTAAAACATCAACGTCGTGAATAAATTTCAGATTTCGTCGATTGATAAAAATCGTAGACACCCCCGTTAATATTACCTTCCTCGGTAGGTTGCGGCAACGTCGCCATTATTCGTTCGACTTGGTTTATGGTCGACGAGCCGGGGAACAGCGGTCTACTAAGCAGCATCTCGCCGAGGATGCAGCCCAACGACCACATGTCTATACCCTTCGTGTACCTACAAATTTCATCGAGCGAGTCAGACTACGCGGGAATAAATTCGCCTGGCCTGATTTTCAGGACGCAATAAAATCGGAGTCACGATTTTCAAAATGAGATTTTTCCTATAAACTTTGACGGGGCGTAGTCTGAGTGAGTAAAATAGCGAGCAATATCGCTGATACCTCTTCGAGGCGATGAGTATTTCGGGTGCACGGTACCAGCGCGTCGCCACGTAATCGGTCAAAGTTGGATCGCTTCCTGTCTCGCCCTCGCCGTCGTACACCTGCGATACAGACCTCGCCAGCCCAAAATCGGCGATTTTGCAGTGACATTGGACGTTCAATAATACGTTTGAAGGCTGAGGAGAAAAATCATCATTTCAAAATTCGTTAGAAAGAATTACTTGGAACGATTAAGTAAAGCTATTTGTTATCAAGAAATTAATTTTTCTCCGCTTCTAATGTAATGACCATTTTTTTGGAATACTATCTCATCTCATCGTTTAATTAAAAAATAATAAACTAGCCTTGAGATCTCTGTGTATAACGTTTCCAGAGTGTATGTATTTGATGGCCTTGAAAAGCTGGTACATGATGTAAACTTTGTGAATGTCCTTGAGTCGATCGCCCTTTTTGATAACGTTATGAAGATCGGTTTCTGGAGGCAACGTTACCGAGTGTGCGTCAACATTGAAGTTTCGACTTTGACCTTAAACTCACCCATGAACTCGAATACGAGATAAATGTCCCGGTCGTTGTTCGCCTTGTGCAGTCCTATTAGACGTATGATGTTCTCGTGATTGGCGAACGAGAGTAGGAACATTATTTCCCGAAAGGTTCGTTGAGCATCGGTTTGATTCCTGAATGCATCGAAAATCTTCTTTATTGCTACCGTTTCCTTGGTTTTTTTCACCACAGCCTTCCAAACAATTCCGTACGCCTAAAAAATGACAAATTTTGCTTATTGTTAGTTCTTTCTTTTAATTTTCTTTTATAAATAAAATGCTGTATTTCAAACAATAATTAGCTATTAGAAAATTGAGGGATTTCAAATTTTCTCAGTACGCAACGATCGTTCTCGAAATGCTTCGCACGTCATTATCGAATCGAAAATAGAAGGCGCCAAAGAGAGAATTCAAAGTGGTCTCTCTGATGCTGGAGCTCGCAACTGCGTTTCGTTTCCTCGACTATTCGGAGGGAAGCAAGGTACGGAGGATCAATTTATTCGTTTTTCGAATTCCATACATTTCACGAGCTCTCTGGAGCAATCAATAAGCTTGGAGCGGTGTAAATTTCTTTCCGAATCGCTTTTTTTTTATTTTTCAAACCTTTTTACGCCGTTTTTTATTCTCTCACTTTTGTAGCAAGGGCACGTGGCAACAATACTTGAGTGAGTAGAGATTTGCCTCTTTCGATATCCTTTTATCGCGAAATCAATGTATGCAATTTTTATTCCGGCAGATGAAAACATTGTTCCCATTTGCCGTGACATCGAGGAATGAATATTCCTGGACTCGAGTCGAAATTGCGAATAAATAGTTTCGTATACTCGAGCACGAGTTTGATTGCAAATACGTACACGTATACTTACGCGTTTAATAGCGCATACTCACACTTGCGCAGAGTTTAGTGCAAGTGTAACGACAATCGCGCGCGTTGTATGACGACTATTGTCTGTCGTTGCGACGGCGACGGCCTCAAACCCCGTCGATATTGATTGTCGTTATATTCTACTTTTATACAACGCACCGACAAATTCATTTCTTCCAGCAAATACGTATCGCATTGGACTGTTGATGTATAATCGATCACCGAAGAGAAAAATCATGGCGACTCTATGAGAAACTAATCGAGTCAAAAGTATGGCTAGAGATACGAACTTAAAAAAAAATTTACGTGAAACTGAAAAGTTATTCCTGATTAGAAAATTAATTAATTCAATTGAACACACAATACTGGCTTTGGTAAAATAATATGGAACAGTTAGCGTATAATTAATTAGCAAGGAAAAAAAATTGTCGACTTTATGACGAAGTCACTGATTCAAAATTGTAGTTGAAAATACAAATTACATAGAGAAATACACAGAAAATTGAAAACTTTTTCATATCGTAGAAGTTAATTAAATAAATCAACACAATACCGATTTTTTTGTATAACCTCGAAAACTCTGTCCGAGTTCAAAACAGCTGATCACCGAAAGTTGACCAAGAGCGTGCAGAACGCGCGTCGTGGATCAACGAACTCTCGACTTTATAACCTCGATGGGCTCAATCCATCACCGAGCGTGTCGGTATAAAGAAACGAAAAAGAAGTAGCATGAAAAGTTGAGAAAAATCTTTACCCCTTTTCCAAGGCGCCTAATGATGTCGTACTGCTTGCCGACGTGCAAGTCGATCTCGGAGACTTTCTCGGCGCTATTCTTGCCCGACATTTTTCTTTTGCGAGTGTTTGCTTTCTTCTCGGGTGAACACTTCGCGAAACCCGCGAATAGTAGTCAGTCGCAAAGAACGCAAATCTCTCGCAGGTACTAGAAACGTAAATCCAAAAAATAAGCGGTTAACTCCGTTGACGGGAGCCCCAGAAGACGCGATCCATTCACACTGTTCGACCCATGTTGTTGTTTCACTTAGACTTCTGTTTTTTGTCTTCTCAGAATCACGTGCACGGTGAGGTGAGAGAGAGACCGAGTGTGATTTCCTCGATTCTCTTACGATCAACTATGCCAAAAAGCTGATGCATAACACACTGATGTTTTTAAAACACACGAGTGGTTGCCATGACGATCGAGTTTACGCCGGCTGGGTAGTTGCGCGTGCTACCTGCACCATTCAACCACTTTCTTCGAGCTCTGTCACCAGTGAATTATCTTGCTCGACCGTTCATGAATAATCAATAGGTCATTTCACTTAGCTGTTTACTAAATATATTATATTTTGTCGCTTATATTCGCAATCAATTAAACAATAAATTCATATGCAAACTCGTTTGATATTATCGAATTGTTTGTGAAATTTTTTTTATACTCCGATTACACAGTTAATTATATGATTGTTTTACCGATGAACTTAGAATGCATTGGGAGAATATTGCGTTATAATTTAGAAACCATTTGTTTGAATTCACTCTTTTATTTCCATTTCAAATGTTATACAAACTGCTGCCGGTATTTTCGAATTTTATTCAATAATAACGGATATTTTAACAACAAAATTATCATACGTTAGTCGAAGCGCAGAATATACCAATATGAAATATCGTGCACTATATTTTCATTCACCTAAGTACTAATATGAATGAGCAAAGCACGAAAAATGCTAAGTTTAAGAATACAACCTATCGTGGAATCAACCTTTTCATTTGTTTTTTTAATTGATTTGAAATTGAAATGCATACTGGTCCCGAAATTTTTCAATTTTCGTGAATTACTTAATAATACTAAGTAATAACAATCATCGTATTGATAATCATTGTCTAAACTTAAAATATTGTTAATAATAATAGAAGAAAATCCAATATTTTAAATCTAAGGAAGTTCAAGGAATTGCTTCGCGATATACGAAGCGTCGCCTTGTTCGCTTTAAATGCCGATATAGGAATATTGCGGCGTTACATTAAAAATAAATTTCACTTTTTTTACAGTAACAGTAATAAACTTTGTTGAGGTACCCAGACCTTATTGCAAAAAACCAGAATACTTATAAGACAGAAGGTCTGTAGCTCTAAATCCTAAGCTTTAAACCGCAAGAATGTATAGAATGATTTCTTATAAATTTTCAACTTATTGCACATTAACTCTTAATTTGTTTAACATATATAGACTTATTTTTTGAGTTACGTATAAAAACAATTCGATCATTATGCAAATTTATACTCGTATAAGGACTTTGTTCGGTTTTATGGAATCCTGTTCATTTCCTTGGTTGTTGAATGATGATTGGGCGTGAATGAGCTGAGCGGGAATCATGAGTTGGTGTAGGTTTTTCATGAAAATGTTGTACAGCTTCAGGTGGAAAATCTGCATTTCCTTTTACTGGAACTCCGCTAACTATCATAGTTTTTGGTGGACTGTAACAAAGAAAATTTTAGATAAAATACCAATAGATTATTATTGTAATGTCATTTCTTAATCTGGAATCCGTATTGTAAATTATACATTGCGAATTGCTTGTGTCATCAACAGCTGGTATATAATCAAATTACCATATGCGCTTTATTTTCTCTCTTGGCTTCACAGTGTATACACAACATTGATAACACAACTTATCATGAGAGCTCAAGATACACTGTAATATTGACTATAGTTTGTTACCATAGATAGATTTATCCCTCAAAGGTCATATGTCCTTAAAATTCGATTAAAAATGTTATAAAAAATGATCTCATTCAATCTAAGTTCATACTTATCGAACAATACAAAAAAATCGAAATAGAAGAATTATAATTTTCAAATCCTGGAATAATTATTTTCGAAACATACGGTACGTCAAAATGAAAAAAGAAATACGTTTACCTGGTTGAAGGTTTACTCTCTTCAGCGTCTTTGACAGGCCTGATTTCATCCTTCGGCAATTTATGCTGAGTTATCCTCATTCCTCCCGCTTTTACTGAAAAATATGCAATGAAATCATTGTCTCTTATCCGCTCCAGTAAAATTTTGAGACACGTAGCCGGCCTTGAATCACTCGGCAGGTGTATGAAAGAAACTTCGCAATTTTTATGAACCTTTGCACTTGTAAAAAACATTCTATTTTATTACCTGCCGGTGGATGCCCAGCTTTTAGTTTGCATTCATCGACACTTGACATTTTTCTTTTTTATGAAATGAAAATAACGAAAATAAACAGCTTGTATTATGCGTAGTCAAAACGAAACACAATGTTGCAATATGGTACGTTTACTTGCACCTCTGTCTGCGACACTGACTTCACCGATATCAGACGGAGAATATGGTTGTATTGGTTGTGCGATTTTTCCTATGCGGCGCTGCCGTCGTCGAATTCCGCACACATGCATTGAATGAAAAATGATTTGCACAATTTGCGGATAATCGAATAGATGAATTATTGAATCCATTTTTAATTTCAAAATTTTTATATAATTTATTGGTATAATTTTATTTAGCATACAAAATCAAGTAGAACATAATTATTAATGAATTTACACATTGAGACCCTTTTCCTTTTGTTCTTGATAAAAGTAATGAAGATCCTTGCTGTCTTCGTTGGAAATGTTGACCCATCCAGTTTCCTTAATATGATATACTAAATAAAGCAAAATTAAATTAGTTAAAAATAATTTTTACACTATTAAATACGCAATTTGAATACAAGTTTTGTAAATTTTGATTACCTCTAACGACACCACCAGAATAAGCATCTCTATGAGTTGCATGATAAATAGATCTTCGGCCAAGTTCATAAGCTTCTTCATCGGTTAAATTCCAGCGGTAACCAGCATCTAATGTACCAAACGCATAAATGGATCCAGATCCTACACTAAATACTTCTCCTGGAGTTCTTTGACCTTCCGAGTCAACATAATACAAGCCAGGGCCTCTTTTATCCCAACCAGCGAGCATGAGACCTTTTTAACAAATTTTATATTTTCCTAATGCCACAGAAAGCAATGACAACCAATATTTTTATTGATTCTAGTTCTTACCCATACTCAGTCCCATTCCTTTGTAATTATAAACCATGTTTGACATCAGTTTACTGGCTGCAGCTATCGATATACGTTCTCTATTTCTCAATTCATACATACGACATTGCTTAGACAATACTCTGTCCCAGTAAATACAATCTGCAGCACCACCAGCAACAGTCGCAAGTAAATAATCGTTAATTTCAACAACTTTTTTCACGCTTTGTGAGCCTATAAACAAAATTACTAATTAATATCTCTTTTTTTTTGTAAAAAATATCATTACACATACCAATATATTGGCCTCCGGTAGCTCTGGAGTCAACAGCCAAAATAATACCACCTTGATACTTGAAACCCAGAGTCGTGGTTCCATGATCAAACTGAATTTTCAAACGTCTTCCACTTTCATCCGTGCTATCGGCTAGTTTGGCGAGGTTTTCAGCGGGCTAAAGATAAAGATGATTCTCATTAGATTAGTTAAGTATAAAATTAACTAGTTTATATTTTTACGCCAATTGAAAATGAATAATACATAAATTATTGCAAGTATTAAAATTTTAGCACACGAGCATGATTGGGTTAAGGGTACAGGCGAATTGTATTTGACATTTAATACTCACGTTAATAAATGGCGGCACAGCTAATTGTAAATTGTTGGAGAAATTCTTGCAGTATCCATCGATTTCTCCACTGAACTCATCATTCTTTCGTGAAAAATTTAATTCGTCGAGAGACTTAAAATCGCAAACCTCAGCGAGCGCCATGTTTATACGATGCAGAACAGAATGCTTGTCATCCCGGCTATTTTGACTGACGACGCGAGATGGCGCCACAAATGCCGAAAAATGCCGAAAACATACGAAAATAACCGTTGCGAATCACTGCGCCATTTTGAAATTAGTTTAGCATTAAAAATGCGTAATAGTCAAATATGTGAAATTTCTTAATAGTTTTTAACAATTGTTTTTTTTTAATGTGTTGAAAGTGTTATTAGTGAATTCGTTTCAAAAAGGTGCGAGTACCCTGGGTTATCGCTGTCGGTAATGTAAGTAATATCCGTTTAGTTGTTATTCCTCGCGCAAAGATGTAGTCGGGAGATGGTGGCCTCTATAGGTTAATTTTTGAAAATACAGCGAAGCAAACTATTCGAAAACCAAATATTATAACAATGATTGAATGACATTTTTTTGAAGTGAAATAGCATTTACGAATGAATCATTTTTTTCATCCGGAATTATATTTTCCGTAAATTATACAGTATGTACGGTAACGAACACACTCGATTGGAGCTACCTTTTTGGATCGTGTAACTCGAATTTTCCATTCCCATGAAAAATATTAGAACTGTAAAAAAAATAAACGAAATTCGGTGATTCCCGGCCTGTGACTGTGATATATGATTAAAGTTTTAATCTCCAAAATTGCACCGTGACTTGTCAACTGAATGAAAAATTACGATAGATCGTTGATCGACGTGCGTTGATAAGCGGCGGTATTTCGAATCCGGGCCATGTCGGTAATACATATCGAACGATAATTGCAGTTTAGCGGGTTAAATCTCTTACGAAGGCTCGTTACGCGCGTATCTCTCGCGGCTCCACGTGGCTTCTCGCATTGTTTGATTTATTACCGGGACGCGATAATCGTCGAGGAAGAGAAGAATGTGTATGTGTGTGTGTGTGGCGGGATGGAGGGGGGGGGGGGTGGTGGTGGTGAAGAAGAGAGACAACATCGTCGTATTTATTGTTATCAGCCTTATTCGTACAAAATATGTTGGCATTATTTCGGTGTTCCGAGTGAGAGAAAATATCGAGGGGGGAAATCGGGTGCGCGTTATATTTATTATTCGATCCGGTAGGGGTCATCGACGATAAATGACGTCATAACGAGAGAGGTCACGTGCACGGGGGTAAGGCACCGATCGTCGCGAGGCTATTGGTCACTCTCGAGATCGCACCACCCATTAACGCGACGTTGTTTATCGCCCCGCTAGGAGCAAAAACGAAGTATATCGTACATATTTTGCTCGAGATGTTTGCTCGTCCGAGCGCGCAACGATAACGATAACGAATGCGAATCGTATCTCTCCCCTTCCACTTCCAGTCTTAACTCAAATTTTGGAAAGAGCTCATAAGTTTTTTTCATTCTAAAAAAAAGAAAAAATGAAATTTTGACTCTCGTTCGAAGCTCTGATCGAGACGGAGACGAAACATCGTGAAGTTTATAGAACTGAGATAAGCCGAGACTTATTTTTAACCAATCTTTCCGAAAAATCGACAGGAGCGATATGTCTTTTTTCTCGGTCACGATCTTTAACTTTTTTCCTCTCCTTTCTCTATTCCGACTGTGATATCGTAAAAAGACACGCACGTGATTAAATGAAAATAACGGCGATTCTTTATCGGCGATGCGGTAGTTGCTAAAATTACACATGTACACAATATTTCGCCATAAGATAACGCTGTGAAAACATTTCACTCGTATTCCATAGTTTTCTCTATCGATTTATCTAATCTTTCTAATTTCTTTTAAAAAATGTATATAAACGTGCTACGATTAAATTTGAATTCGACGATCATTTGTTTGTAAAATCAAGGGAACGAGAAAATAAGTACGTGTGTGGGCGAAAATCTATTATTGAACGTATAACACAGTAAATCTCATCTCATACATCGAACTAGCGGCTTTTAGCCTCGGGCGCCGCTGGATAAGATGCACGATAACGTTAACGCTCCCGTCGCGGGTATGTTAACGGCTTTTATTATCGTGTTTCGTAGGGTCGTTGAGGTCAACGACTACCGCGCAAGATGCGATAAGTGGAAAAAATCATTTCTACGTTTCTTCTTTTCTCCAAAAAAGAAAGCTCCCTACAAGTTGTTGCTAGTCGTTAATCGATTTTAAGCCTCTGCAAGGTACGGGAAATCCTCGTAACGGATACTAAAAGTTACAAACTGGCTCTAGGAACCATGAGCTTTCGTGTTTACAGTGAGATAATAAAAGAACGAGCTCGCGTCATCGGTTATCGATTTAAAAAGCTTCACCCGACACAATTGGAACTCGCTTCCGGTACAGCCAATTATTTTCCATTGGTACGAAAAAGCGCGTTCAACGTCCAACTCTCGAAGCGATTGGCCAAGGTCGTCGTCTTTCCACGACGAGGAAAAAGTTCTTGCTCGAAAATAATTGGTTGTTTGCGCGTTTTACCAACTGACGGGGTCCGAAAGAATCCGGAGGCCTTGGCATCTCGGTATCCGTTTCGATTTCGCCAAGATCCAGCTTGCTAATAAACAAATAATTGAATATTTACGCGCTTCGAGTGAGAATTTATTTGTAGAGTAACGATATCAGTATTTTTCTCTCCTATGAAGCGTCTCGCCGAACTTGAGCGTTTTCCGATGAAGTTTAATCGAAGTCGACTTTAAACCTCCATATGTGAGCTACATATTTATACTTCTATATTTTTTTACGTTTAACCAGGAATAAAAAATGTTCAGAATCTATTTTTCATATGTTTAAACAAGAAAATGAAATTATACTTTTCCGTTAGTAGATACACTAGGTACTATGCTTCCTTTCATTTAATCATGAGAGGGTTAATTATTCTCAGTATACAGAAAAAATTGCTTATTAAAGTTAAATAAATTGGGGCAGAAAACTTGAAGACCAGGCGTTTTTTTTCCTTCTCGTGAGTATAAGCAAAAAGTTGATCGTACGTTCACTCTCGAGGCAATTTTATTCGAATTAAGCCCATCAACGCCGACGCATTACGATGAGAAAGAAAAAAAGGAAAACCATCGTGCGCAATATGCCGGAGTAGGTTAATTTTCCACGTTCCTAATCGTTCTCCATCGTGTTCAGGGTACCGGATCGAACTTTGTCCACCCTCGTTACCGAGTGGACGAACTTCGCACTCTGAGACTGTATTATAAGAGATATAAAAAAAAGAAAAGAAAAAGAGAGAAAATATGAACAGGGCAGGTGGATATACAGGGTGTTCCGGAATCAACGCACAGCCATAAAGTAGTAGACAACCAAAAATTCCATAAAAAAAAATTTTTTCACCCCCATCATGCTGAACTCACAGTTCTCGATTATTCAGTTTTTTCTACATAAAATCAGGCTACTTTTATATTTAATTTAATGCAATTATTTATTTAATACTTTCATCATATTATATCATAAAATGAAATTTGTACCTACTATTGCACAGTTTTTTCGTGAAATATAAACCTTATTGCTCGATTCGAGGAAGCCACGCTCTCAGTCTCACAGATCATCAGTGATAAGCTAACGAGAATCTAGAGTAACTTAGAAACCGAGTAACGCTCAGAAAAATTGTAAAGGACATTTCATAATTTTTTTATCTCTCACGCCAGAGGGAACTGCGCCAATTCTGGAACACCCTGTATGTCTGTTATTCCCCTCCAAGTTGATTTTTTTTTACGGGAAGCCTGCTCTCGCACTTATTCCGCTCGAGTGACGATTCGACTCGGTAATGATCGGTGCCCGTGCGCGATTACGCAACGGTAGGAGAGGGTAGATGAGGGTAAGAGAGAGGGAGAGACGAGAGAGAGAGAGACTCGTTCACGGCGCGGTTGAGTAATAGGCGAGGTGAAGGTGAGCTCGCGCCCGCGTACTCCGAGAGCCGAGACGGCCGATTGGCGGAGAACGTAATCGACGCGAAGCGCGGTAACGCAGCTGATCGACTACCCGTGGGTGGATGAAAAATTATGCACGAAGGGAGGAGATTTAACGATCTGGACCAAACGATCGAATTACAGCAGTGGAGAGTCATTCGATACTCTATGGTAATCGTGAGAACGATCCAGAACTATCGTGTAATTGAAAAAATTATTCCGGAGTGTAAACTCAATCAGCCCTCTATACATAAAACACATTTACAACGTAACTTGACTTTTATACCTGAACCCGCCTTAATATACACTAATAAATTTCATTTAATAGCTATTGCAAAAATTTCATTGAAATAAGTTGAATTTAAAAAAAAGAAATGTGAAAGCTGAAATTGAATTTTTTTGACAACTTTACTTTTTTTTATTTCAAATCAATAAGTATTTTATGGTAATTCGAATAATTATAGAACGTGCTGCTTGATTTTTTTAGACTCTAATAAAGAGTACGCTATTTAATAATCAATTAAGCACATTATTATTATCTCGTCCTTTAAAGATTAGTCGATCTCGGGTCTTCCACCGAATCAGTTTTAGGAATAAACTTTCGTTGTATTTGATAACAACCGATCAAAATCCGCATGTCGAGCTTTCTCGGCAGTAAAAATATTTTCAACAACGAAAGGTTTACAAATATAATACGCGAGTAAAAATAATCTCGATCGATCTCATTCCGATGGGCGAGGATACGACGAAATTCGCTTACGCGGTCTTCCATGGCGATAACAGGTCAAACGAAAAAAAGAATGAAAATAATAAACCACCCAAGCGTTATTCCGACGAGAGTTGGAAGAGAGTACGGGGAATACCGGCCGAATATTTCGAAACAGGGAACTGCAATCGCTGACTCGTCGCTGGGGGTATAACGCGAGTCTTAGCCGAGGTGGGGGAGTATTTTTTTCAATATGTACACGGAATCAACGGTAACCCACTTTTAGATTCGCGGAGCGTAAGTAGTCTTCAATAATCGTTTTTTTTTTCGTTTGCGAAATTCACTCGTCAGACGGAATTCGTGCAGTCATCGCAAAATGTTCTCTTCATCGAGGACGAAGAGAACTCTCGAGGCATTGATCGCGAGAGGACTTCTCGATAGTCGATCATCGTTAGCTCGCATGTCGATCACGTGAATGCTACAGCAATTTGCACTATTGCAAATTGACTGCGATAAATGCGACTTCTCGTTTGTTTAGTCAGCAACTGTAATACACGCTCCCGAGATTATTATTATAAAACGCGACAATTACATAATTTTCGGAGATGCGCGGTTTAGCGAAATTCGCTGACAGGCTTGACCGATCGAAGTGGTTTGAGAGAAGTATTTCGATGCGAGGGACAACATTTTTCATATGTAGGTCTATTCTATTTGTAAAAAAATGGAATGCGATTCTTCCAATCTTATAAATACGAGTCGTTACGCCGGGATTACACTCTTTTGAATGAACATCGATGGAGTTTCTCGCAATCTTCGCTGGTCGGGCCAAAAGTTTGAACACGCGCTGTAAGAAAAAAGCTGGAAAATATTATAGCAGTGGTAGACGATTAATTGTCCGAGCTTTTAATCGTTCCACGTTAATCTTAACGAGCGTGAAAAGGGTTATCGTCGCAAGGGCTATCTTTTGGAGCTTTCGAATCGAGAAGAGTCGCATGACCGAGTCGCGTTTCCCCTTATCGATGTTCTTTATTTACGTGCACCCCGATTGCCGTACGTGTGTGTATCGTTGCACCTTTGAACGGCTGTTCGCGATAAAGTTCCACGGTTTTTTCCTCCTTTTTCCGAATATTCGCGATATTTGTGGAGCAATTGTTCGTCTTCGAACAATTAGAAAGCATTCGAAATACGACTCCGTGGACCGAAATTTACCCGAAGCGCTCGCTCGGCGAACGAGAAAAGAGGAACCGTCGAAGAAACCCGATCTGGCTATCCGAAAAGTAGGATGAAATTCCGTGCGGCGGGCAAGTTCGTTTATATTTTTCGGATCGACTTTAATTGTCGATGTGTTTCGTCACGAAAGTCGAACGACAATTCGAGTGTCGAAATCGAGTCACGGGAGAAAGGAAGAAAAGACAGGGCGTGGAGTAAAAACTGAAAACGAACCAAGCCGAGTGGAAAACGACAATAACAGCTTAGGACCCCCAGCGACGTGTGTATCGGCTCCGAGAATTGCGTCAGTCGTTTTACCTCACCCCCTGCCGCACCTCGCCGAATGTGTCGCGACCCACTCGACGGAGGTTATCGTGCAATTTTTTTTTTATTTTTCGACACGCGCGTTTTCCTGCTCGCGCCCGATGCTCGCGTTATCGTTTTGCCTACGATCTCTGAGGGGGGCAATGCGCGACGCCGAGCGACAGAGAAAGAAGAGTCTGAGGAAGAAGTACAAAACAAGGACTCGTTTAAAAATTCATAAAGATAACCATGCTATTTTTGTAATCGAGACATATACTGAATTTAATTTGAAATTTCAATAACTTCATTTACTGCACAAATGTTAATTTTGACTGAGAAAATACTGTTTTTAACAAAAATATTTAGCTAACTAAATGGAGCTTGCTGCATTTTCCTCAATCACAAAAATCACATGGCGAATAATAAATTTTTTTACATGTGTGAAAAGGAGACGGACAGGAGTTCACCACGATCGACCTTTTGTTCGTCCCCTAGAGTCTCCTATATTACTAATTTTGGATTATCGTTGCATCAGCGAGTACGTTTGCGTCAGTAGTCACACGAGCGACGGAATGTTTCTAATATTTATAAGTCGCTTGTAACCCCACCCATAATATAGTTTTGATAAAATACCGTTTCGTCATTCTGCGATTTGGAATAGTTATGTTTTTTTCGCTTTACGAGTACTCGAGTACATCCCCAAGCTTGGAGGATGAGTATATTTCCTCAAGGGCCCGTCTCGTATTTAATCGGTTGTTTTTTTCAATTTTTAAACGCTCGTAACTCTCTAATAAGATCAAGACTCACGATTGAATAATATGGATACGAAATTCCGTTCTTTGTTACCTGATGCAATCAATGACGCGGGTTATGAGACACACGACATTTATGAAGGCTCTACTATAAAACGCTATTGTCCATAAACATAATTGTATAATTTACTGTGAGACCTAAAAAAAATACGATAACAAACTGTAAGATAAATATTTTGTTTATTTTTCAAACTGTATCATCGGGAGGTAAGAGTGAGATATCGCGAATGTGATTTATGAGTTTGAGTAGATCGTTCGAGACTTCTGAAATAATTCCATCGTGGGGTCACCGTGGAATCTAGCCGAAATGGAAATTTTGCCCGCAAATTTTTATCGCGCGAAAAGGTATAGCTCTCGTGATTAGCCAGCTGGTGCCGAATCCAGGCGAAAGCTCGATATAATTAGTCGATCTAATCGAGAGGGACGCGTCCGAGCTCGCGACTTTTGACCCTTCCAACGATTCCACTGATGCGCGCGACTCTCGTCCGTTATATTCCACTGGACAATGTTTTTCCGTCTCTCTCTTTCTCTCGCTCGGATTATTCCGCGTCGTCACTCCGGATGGCCACGAAACGGCAAAAGGGGACGGGCGGGGCAAGAATGGCGGAGGGTCGAAAACGATAACTCCATGTCCCCCTCGAAGAAGCTATCGCGGTTAGAAATAGACTCGTCCTCGCGATCTAATCCGCGACATACAATCTCGAATTTTTTAATTTACTCGTGCGGCTTTAACAGTGAACTGTTTAATCGTATCGAAAGAACTGCTCTAATTTATTAATCAAATAAGTTAAACCTAATTAATCATTTTTATTTTAATATGAAATTATGTATTTTCGTGATGTACTCTACCGATTTCTCGCCATAAATCCTTCGGAGGATTTATTTGTTATCAGATATTACCTGAAATATTTCTTGAAAAATCATAAAAAATTGAATTCAAGAGAAATCAGAAACATAAGGACAATATTTCGACTCATCAATTTGGCATAATATCGTCAAGATACATAAAAATATTCTAATCAATCGAACCGGAGTACTCAATATTATCGTAACTATTATCGTCATCGATTCAGCACAACAACGATGAATAATAGCGAAGGGTGAAACATTACAACGCGTGACGACGAGATCGTACGCAAACTTCATTTTCGCGTGAAGTTATCAGTCGGATGACGTAGAGTTTAAAAACCTCATCACAGAAGATAGCAACAAAACATATTTTGTTTTGCGAAGCTCGCTCGTATGGGACAAATTATTTTCCCGATTGTTCGAGGTGATGGTCGTAAAGCTTTTTCGATATTTTCGAAGATTCGTCGTTCGACGTCGCTGATTTTTTGATTTATCGCTGTCGTAGGAGCGTAGGAGGCGTAGGAGGAAAACATCCATGAGGAAGGAGAATCGTTCGTTCCGCATTCGCGCTGAGGTTTCGTCTAGGTCGGCGCATGGCGCGCGCCATTGTACGCTAATAATAGAGCAGCGAAAACGCGTCGTTATATGACGCTAGCCGCGAGCTTTATTCCTGGCCGGTGCCAGCCGGCTAGCTTCTCCGTTCTGGCTCTGGCCAGAGTCAAGGTCGTCGTTTTATATCGCGAGCGCAACGAGATTCGTCGTGTGCATCGTCCACGTGCGAGCTTTTAGCGGTGCTTTATGTGACGTTTCCTTTATATCCGCGAGAAAATCACTTTCGGTTTGTTTTCATCGATGTTTCGTTGCGACTATTAATCCAGAAAAGTTGCTTCCTGAGGATATTATTTATTTTTCTTTCGATTTGCCGAAGAGTTTGTAGGCGGTTTATTTTTACAGATTATGTAATTAATCGGATATCCGGCACAAAATCTTCAAATTGTAGGTACATGTGAAAACAAGAGAATTGTTGCATCTGTCACAGTGACGTTTCCCTTTAAGGAAGGTATCAGCGACAAAGCCGCGAATAGCAGCTCGACTCTAATTTTATCGTCAGCCCAACCAATAAAGCTCAACCGCTGTCGTTAAGAGCTCGATACGAGCTTTCCGAAACTCCGACGCGTGGAGCTCGTAAATTTTTTGGCGGGAATTCGCCGATCCGTCAAACCTCGCGGTATTTGACCGAGAAAACTGATTTTGAGATTTGCTCTGACTCGTCATGCGAACTTCGTACCAGAATTTACAATATTCTTGTCAATTTTCGGACGCGAACATTACGTGTTGGAGTCGAGTTGAATAATACGACGTGAGGTTAAACGTCACTCGGAAGTTGACTCTATAATGCAAATGTATAAAAAAAAGGAAAATAACACATGTAAATAACGCGCCGAGCGGAATCGAGATGACTCAATCTCGTTATTGCGCGTCCATTCATCGACGTTTTCCTTCCTCGGTAATGTATCCGCGAGGACGACGCAAGGAAAAACGGAAAATCGGGAGGTTTATCGACACATTCGTCGCCTTGTCTCGGCCTTGGCCTTCGAATTTCGAAATGCCCGAGCTCGCGTCGCCCGAAGCTAAACGCGCGCATAAATACACGCGCCTCACGGGGGTTTATGCCGGCGAGCAATCCACTTTGATCGCCAGCGAGGTAAGAGCGATATTTCTCTCTCCCGCTCCGTGGCTGCGCACGATGAAACGACGTGTTACGTGTCCCGTTACGGTAACGTTGTCTCGTACGTCGATCTCGAATTACGCCTTTTCCCAAACTCGTAACGTACACCCCGAGATGTGGGTCTTCCTCGAAATTCAGATTTAAAGATTCTCTGGAATTACTGGCCTTGAAATTCTTAAAATCAAATTTCTGTAATTTTCTGGTTACAGTGGAACAATGTAAACAAATATCAGACCAATTGAAATTTGAACAGAATTTAGAAACTGGAGCAGGAAAAATTCTAGATCGTGGTTGACTCGAGTGATGCAACTTATTCGTTCGATTTACTCGGTTGCAAAAAAATGCTCTTTTCACAGAGAACTTGGCTCTACATAAACAGGCTACTTAACGTTCTCAAGCTAGATGGGGAATTCCAGCTCTTGATACGCATAACACCGTCGTAACGCGTTCCGTTATGGTCATGTGGCCCGTTTCGATTCAAAAAGCGCGCTCGCTCGCCCTAAGGCCAAGGTAAGCTCGCTTTCACCTACCTCGCTGTGGTTTTTCGTCCCTCGGGTGATTTCTTCCCTCGGAGAATTAACTTTGTATTCGCCTACGTAAATCGTCTCGTTGAGTATAAATACGGAAATTGGAGGAATGCCGGATTTGCATATAATTTTCTAACGGACATTCTGCGGTATCGAATTCGAAGGCGAAAAGAACGTATAGGTACCCAATGAGTTTCAGAGGGAACCAGTTAGATTATCGGTAAAAGTGAAATCTTCTCGCTTTCGAAATTCTAATCGTTCGAGATTTATGTTCTGTGCCTCGTGAGGCTCTTCTGATTCAGGGCTGTCTCCTAGCCCACTGTTATCCCTGTCTAGCGAGGTTTCACGTGTAGTGTTCGGTCGGTTTCGCTTTTCGTGTTCAACTCACTGCCTGACATATGTAAACTTCCTGATATATTTTAGAAGGAATTTTTGTTGTTGTAAAATTCAGCATAAATTGAAGAAATAAATCTCGGTTAGAGACATCAGTTTACAGAATTCGACTGGTCATTTCTCTGGGTGTCTCGGCGATATCTCAGACTTGATCCTGAGTGGTGGACCAAGCTCAGATCTAATTGGCCTACCGTGACGACCGTAAACGACTGTCCGCCCTCGCCAGAGCTTCCAGAATAGATAAAGCGTCGCTAGGAGATAGGAGTTGATGATTTATCGTTGTATCGCACACGTACCAGCTTCGATAAGATCGATTTCTCACCGTCATCATAGCTTTTCGCACCATTCATTCTCGCGTATGATGATTTACGACGGGAACTCGCGATATTGTTTGCAAATCGAATATACGGAAAATTCGTCTCGATCGGACCCTTTCAATAACCGGCTCGTTGCGAAATTTTTCGGTTCGGTATTCAGAACGTTTCTTGCCGAGATTGAATGCATCTTTTCATTAAGGTAGTCGATGGTATGCAATGCAAAACTTGCATTCTAGAGCGATAGCAAGCAGATAGCTTGTACCTACAAGATACCACAGTTTAGTTAATTTCAATAAACAATATTGACAAATTTTATTTTAAATAGATCGATCAATCTCTTAATTGAACAATTATTTAATTGAATTGTCAATATTCTACTTATTAAGAGTTATTTCAAGTTGATTCGATATTTTTTCGTGCTACCTATGCCTCAGAGAAGATTGAATTAAGTTTATTCGTTGTTTCAGTCGCCTTATACCATAAAGAATGTTAATATTAATAATTTATCATTCAGAATCACTGAAAGATTCTCTCGAATCTCTCGAACGCAATTTGTCTTAATTCTCTTTGCACAGCCATTCATCTTCGAAGGCTGCGTATCGAATGGCTCGCGCTCGTTTGCGAAACCAAACAATGTAAAATCAATCGGGCATACATCAGCGAGATAGATCATCGCTCGCGATGATTTTCACGTTCGTTTCGCTCGGCGTTACCGAGTCGATCGATCTTTCCCACGAGTACGTAGTTAGGACGAGCACTCCGTTTGAGGTTTCCGTTCGAGTAATGGGAGCCAATGGAACGAGAAGGACGTACACGCGCAAATCGGAACGGGAAGGTGAGAGAGCTGTTGCGTAACGAACTTTAACGCGGATTTGCACAATCGACACCCGTACCGGTGCATCCCGTATCGCTCAATTTTCCGCGGCGAGATTAGGCTAAATAACCGCGCTGGTATTTTTTTTTTCTTGATAACGAAGCACACGACGCGTAATTGCTGTTGTATAGCGTTGAAAATTTTTTGTTAATCCAACACAAATCAGGCGTGAAAAATAGTCCATTCAGATTGTAAATATGAGTTTCATTTTAATTCTAATTCTCGACTAGCTCACGCTGTTTCAAGTCACGTGCGTTGAGAATCGAACAAAATAACTTTTATCAGCAAAACGATTCACATAAACATACAATGTTTTCAACTGATAGAGAAAGAGTGCGAGTTACCAAGGTAATCCCTAAATTTCTCTCGGAATTGAATTTCTAGTATGCTTTTATCAATTTTTGTTCGGTTTTAACGAGCCCGTCCCTGAGAGTTTCTTTCGTTATCTCGACAAGTTTTGAAAATACTCATCTAAATGTTTACGTATCGGAGATAATATGCGACGCCGCTGGTTCAAGACTACACAAGGGAGTATAAAGATAGTATTCGCAAATTGGTAATTTGCCGACGGGTCCTTAAAAAGAGGAGAGTTAAAAATAACCAACTCGAACGAAAGTGCCGAGTGCGAGATAATTTACGATTACGCGTTCGAGTCCATCTTGTCGATACAATCGTTCACCGTGTTACCGAACAAAATGAGAAATTAACTTTTTCTTTCCTTTTTTTTACCAAAACGGCGAAACCACGGGGTTTTTTTAACATGAATGTATCGAGAGTTTCCGATATCTCGAATGGTAGTGACGTCAGTGGTGAAAATTTGTCGAGGCGTTTAAAAATTTCATAATCCGTACCGAGCGAGAGTGAATTTTCGTTCGCTTGTCTCCCTTTTCAATCTTTATTTCGTCTTCAATCCGTTTAATTGCCGTTTAATGGTCGTAAACCGCAGGAACGTAATTTACGTATCGAGTTAAATGCAGCCGTAGCGAGGCGTGTCGTTGACATTTTTCCTCTCGCTCCTCTTCCACCGTAGCTCGCGTGCCGTTTGTTATTACGGTCATGATCCGTGGCGACGGTATGACCGAATTATTACATGACAATACACTTCCTCCTTTTGTCGCTCAAATTTGCAATTTTCGTTCGTTTATCGTGATTTTCGGGTTCCGAGAAGACACGTAAATGATCGATCGAGATAACATCTTGATCTGTATCTACAAATCCTAAAATATTATTATTCGACTCTGAGAAAGCGAGAGTAGTTGTAGAAAATTCAGTCTGTATAAATACAAGTGTTATAGTTGAAACAATTAAAAAACGTCAAGAGAATTTATCTACCTGAAAAAAAATAACATAGAATTACGACGCGAACGAAAAGATATACTCTTTCTAGCCGCTGAATGCCAAACCTGACCTCCATCGGTATGTCAATACCAATCAATCTTCACTCGTGAATATACTTAGACAAGTGATTCTTGTAGAAGTCATTCTGAATGGTTGGAAGTTCCGATTGAATTAAAATCATTAAAATATTTAATTATTGAATATCTTAACATTATCTTAAATTTCAAAAATGTCGATTCTGAATAAAAAATAACTTTTGAACGAATTCAATACTAACTTGACCGAGTAATACAAAAATTTGAATGGATCGTTCGCAACAGCTGAAAAAAGTATCCGAGGAACTATTATTCAAAGAGGAATAACAAGATTGATATTTCGATAAGAAAAATGAACTTGGAATAAAAATGTGGAGTCGAGTACTCGTGTACTTGTGCAGTTTGTGTGTGCGCGTGTAGCCGAGCGATGGTCGAGTCAATGAGCGTAATGCGAAGTAACACGCGCTGCTGTGGCCTCGTAATGAAAGTGAAATCGAGGGCGCGCGCGAGAGTGCCTATGGCTCGTTCCCTCTTCTCCTCACCGCGTCCGCTAGATTCGCCGGACTCGTCGACGCGAGCGATCCCCACCATCCTCGACGCTCGCTGCGATCGCAAGCACTTGGAGCTTCTGTCCGAGGAACCCCGGTATCGATATAATCCGCTCTCTTTGTGTGTTTTCAAGATTATTAATCCTTTCTTTGTCAACTTTGTCATTGCGCGTTTCTACACCAGGAGTATAAAGAGATACTTCTATTAGAGATGTTTGAGTCCAGTTGATAATTCAAGATAGGATTAAAAATTTTAACAACGTCAACTCTCAATAATGTAGAAAATGTTCAAATTGAGAAATTATTAATAGAAAAGTAATTCCAACGAAGAAGTGAATTTTTTTTTAAAAGATAATAAAATCTCGTTAAGGACAAGAATATTTTTTCGAAAGATTGAAATATTTTCAGAATTTCTTCATTACATCTTAATACCAGCAATAAAAGATCTTTAAATTCGCAAATTTCCGATGACTAAAATTCAATTTATACAAAACCGAGAGAATAGAGATAGTAAAAGAAACGTAGAAATAGAGAGAGAGAGAGAGAGAGAGAGAGAGAGAGAGAGAGAGAAGAGAGAGGTGTAGCATAGCCAGAGTGCTCGAGGTAATAGCTATCTGTTCGTGGCGTTTGCGCAAACTTTCACTTTTTTCACCTCTCCTCGCTCTCCGCGCGTTTCGCGAATCGTGGCGGTATGGAATAAAAAAATAAAATACGCGAGCAGAGCGTTATGGCGGTACGAGGGCCGGCGATTGGTCGAATTTCGTCGGTACTGGTCGTTGATTGGACGTGGCCACCCTCGGCGCACCCCCACCGCTCCGGACCTCTCAGCTCGTCCCACTCGCGCCCGCTGCGTGAAACGTGCCTCTCTCTTCGTTCTTCTCCATATCTTCCTCTCGATTGGGTGGCCGTTCTCTGTCTCGCTCTTACCCTCCGACTCGTCATCCCCGCGATTCACGCGGCTCGCCCTACTTTACGTTCCCCGCTCGATGCATTTTTCCTCATCACCGTTGTTTCCAATTTTTATATCGACTCTCGAGATCTCGTTTACCGTGCGCGGAGGACGCGAAAATAATATCTCGATGCCGGGAAGTCAAAGAACGTTTTCGTTTCTCTCCCTCCACCTCTCGTCTCCTTCTCAGACCCGCTCC
>NCVS01001130.1:70782-115036 GCA_003055095.1 Goniozus legneri | reverse complement strand
CCCCGACCATCCCCCTCGACACTTCTCACTGGGCACGGCGCGCGCGAGCGATCCTTATGTAACTGACACCATTCCGCCAGAGTAACCGGGACAAAACAACTCCGTTATTGTGGCGAAGCCAGCGAGGAGAAGAAGAGAAAAAAAAAGGAGCAGACTTGGCAGAAGGAAAAAAGTGAATTTCATTCCCAACATTATTGTAACGTCGGGCACGATTTTTCTGACCCGCGATTGCGAAATTCTCTCACGGGCTTCCGAAAATTCTCATCTCGCTCGACGAACGAAATGAGACCGGCATAAAATTTTTAAATATAGTCGACTATGAACATATTTCAATTTATCAAATAATATTAATAGTAATTCATGAAGTATATCGATAAGTTTATTTTTCACAACGCAAAATATTCGTAAGAGAATTTTCGTGGGCCATGGTACTAAAATTTCTATTCGCGAATTGTTCGAGTGGTCGATTTTCGGGCATCGCGTTACATCCGGGAGAAAGCGTTTAGTTTTTCCTACGCGTCATGGGAACCAAAGTCGAAAAATTTAATCAATCGGGAGAAAGGAGAGAAGGGCTCGTGAGAGAATTCATCGGTCAAAGATTTTCGGTAAAAAACCATCCAACGTCTCCCTTGATAACACTTTTTGTTCATACTTCGTCTCGTGTATCTATCGAAGTTTTTGAAGTGATTGTTTCGTTCAAAATTATATTACATTTTACATTGAAATTCCGTTTCTTAAATTGTTCATAAGAGAATTCAGTTCGATAGTCGACACCAGAAGAGTGAATTCTCCCTCTCTCTCTCTCTCTCTCTCTGTTTTTCTCTCTCGGTTCGACCCGCGATTGGCAAAAAGGAAAATCTTAAAAAGCGAATCTAGAGCGGATTCGACGTGTCCCGTCCGTTCCATTGTTTCACCGACGATAAGGAATTCCGCTTTTGCAATTCTTCTCAGGGCTCAATGGTCTCCTTTCCTCCACCTCTCCCCCAATTTCTCACCCTCTTTCCCGTGAGCAAGAGAGCGCCATAGGAGAGCCCGACAGAGTTCGCGCAACCATAAGTCACGGTGCAAAATCCGTTCGTGCGCGGATGCTACTTGCGTAATGGTTACAGATACTTCTATAATCGCCAGTGCATCGCTACAAGTTTCCTACGACCCAGTCAATCCTTTCTCTTTTTTTCAACTTTTTTCGCCAACGTCCACCTACGTTTCTGACTCACTCGTTTCATTCACTCTCTCGACTTCGAGCATAATGTAAACGTTTTATTTCTGGGCCACTGAAAGCGAATTTACGTTAAACTCGACATAAATTAGCTGATGTTAACGGCCTACTAAAATTTTTGAGTCGATCGATATCGTGTTAAAATTTGTTAGATGTGATTTATTAATTGCGTGAGTTGAGCATTTGACGCAAAAATTTATTTAAACCAAAAATTTCAACATAAAAAATAAACGTATATTGTACGTTCACCTTAATCGACGTATTGCTTGAGGATCGAATCGACAATTCAGAACTTCGTCTCGATCTATGAATGATACTTCATTGTCCGCATATTTCACATTGAACCACTTAAATATCCATTAGCGATTTTTTCCTCTCATTACGCATACGCGAGCCGATTTCCTACCGGCAATGCACTCTCGTTTCGTCCCATTGTGCGTCCGGATAATGCACTATGAATATTTAGACGGGAAAAGGTTAATGATATTGTTATTAATTGCGGCGCGCGTGCTCTTGCAAAATCATGTTTCGCGCTAATAACGCGAACGGATTGCCGTTCCATTTCGAGCCCCGCGCTTGGCTCTTCTCGAAATCTGGAACGCACAACGCAGCCGAAATTTTAACGATCCCGGCGCAATTTCCTGGGCCAGTTTAGAAAATTCCGGCGCGCGAATTCGTTTACACGGATTTATATAATCAATGTAATTCTCGCTTTTCTTAATCTCATTATATACTCCCGGCTAGAAAAAAAAGGAAACCAGTTCTCGTTATCCTCGCGTATCTATTCCAGAAACGAGAAGTGGGTCTGAAAATTAGAATAAAAAAATTCGTTTGAAGAGCCGCGAGGCAACCGGATCTATTTTTACGTCGCGTTTTATCCTATAAAGGAGCTGCCTGATCTGGGATGAGGTGCGAGGTAGAGAAAGATACGGAGAGAGAGAGAGAGAGAGAGAGAGAGAGAGAGAGAGGGACGGAGGGAGGGAGAGACAGTTAAAGAGAAGGGGTTACGGCCTACGATGACGAGCAATGATGACGATGACGACGTCGGCATAGCGGAACGACTCTCGGTACTCGCGAGAGGTGCGAGAGGGGGGAGGCGAAGTGAAAGTGAGTCGAGCATTGTTTAGGAAGCCTCGTAGAGCCAGCGGTACTCAACTCGACGATTCTAGCTTCCCAAACCGATCCTCCTCGAATGGAACGCTCCTCTCTGGGCATCGAAGTCACCCGTACTCTGTTCACCGACCGCGAGCTTCTGCCCTCTGTAGTCCCTTTCGCGAAGACATTTTCGTCCAGCAACTTGTCTGTATCGTTGAAACCAGATTTAGGACACAAATTGGAGGAACTTGTGATTCTAGCTTTGACTTACATTTTTTAGAGAGGAATAACTGATGTTAGAAAGCAAAAAGTTAATAATAATTGTTATATTTTGGTATTAAATGCGAATAAGACGTTTCAAAAAGGTGGTCACGGGCGAATGAATTAACTCCTTTAGTATATATGTATAATATTGGTGTCCAATTTTTGAAAAAATAGAGTATCCAATTGAAGGATATAGGATTCTGGAAAACTTTCTCGCAAGTATCTGCAGGACCTGGATACTGTATGTATAATCCCGGCCAATAACGAAATTTTTTTAAAATTTTCAGAGTTACATATATAGTACCTGAGTCCCATAGAGACTTGTCAGAAAGTTTTCCGAAAATTCCTATCCTCTAATTAGTTGAATTTTATTGAGCTTTAGGCAATTAGAGCTATCCAGAAACCACAAACCAGATAATTTAAAAATATATATATTTTTGTATTTTTTTATTTTTTTAATGACTGTCGTACATTATGTATCGTTCAAATTTATTTACACCCATGTATATAATTATATTCGTATTTTTGAAAACTCTTAAGGTCCAATTGAGGGAAATCAAACGATAATTTATTTCTATCTTCTAGATTTTGAAGATCGAAATGGGGTCGATATATTGTATAAGGGAGATGGCAACTTCGTAATGTCCATCGATGGCTTTTCACACTTGTTTTTTCTGTGTAAACAAGCAAAATGAATTTGCGCTTGAAACCACGAGAGCTCAACGAATTATAAATATCATGAATATTGAAATCCCGAGAAAGAGGAGAAAAAAAAACACTCCATACTCGTTTATCGCGTTAGGTAATATCTGCATGTAAAGATTTCGAATCGCGAAAGAGAAGATCGGATTTTGGCTAGAATTTTGATCGAACCTCACTCTCACCCTCTCTCTTTCTAAATTACGCAATATATTTCGTGTTCTCGAATATTTTTCCTCGTCGAGGTAAACGAAGTGAGAAAAGCCACCTCCTCGATTTTCCGCAGGATTCTCACGGCTGGTGGTAGCCGAAGAATTCGTGTATCTAAGTGGCATTTCCAATCTTTCGGATGAGCCTCCTCCGCGGCTCGTCGCGTGTAATGTCGATATATTCGCGCGCACGCAGCCGGCCATAGATTGCGTAACGCGAGAGCCTCGGATTCCCAGATTAGCGAACGATGAGATTTGCATTTTTTCTCTTTCTCTCTCTCTCTCTCTCTCTCTCTTTTCAAAAACCCGACGACTTTCCACCATGAATTGAGAGCTTCGTGCGGGACAACGTTACGTCACCTATTTGCGAGTTACCCTCGTTCCATTTATTTTTTTTCTTCCTCTCTCGATTCGAGCCGCGGACTCACGTAAGCGAATTACCGCGAGATTGGATAATATCGAATTCAACGAGATCAACGAGGAGACGCGCGCGGTTTCGCGTTGGGAACGCGTTGAAGTCACTTCGTACTCCAATACTGGCCATATTTACGATTCCTATCTCGCCTCGTTTTACAATTTTACACACCCCATTTCGTAATCGTATGCGCATATCTCACGCGAAACTATTAAACTCGCGATATACGAATCTTTTTAGTCTACATTCGTTGTTTATTCGAGGAATAAAGCTTCCGATAAATCATCGATTTTATTGACTCGCTCGAACCAGAGATGTTTTTCCATTCATGCAAAAGATACCGAGTGACAATTCTATATTTAGAATTTCCGATAAATAATTGCGCTACTGAGATACGTAAGACTAATACGAGAATCTTTTACAATTAAGAAAATTTTTTAAACTCTTTGCAAATGAGAATATCTTAAAAATTCGAGTGGACCATTTTCAACAGCTGATTTTTCGAGTTCGACAGAAAATCTCCAAATGCCGTTTTTCCGGCAATAAAGCGTCCCCCGCGCAAGTGCGTACGTTTACCTTCTCACGTATTACACCGGGATTCCCTTCGGACGTAACACTCGACCTCATCCGAGGTCTGCCACGCTGTTTTTAATTATGTAATATGGCAGCCGAGCCGTATAATAGCGTGACATCAGAGCGGGGTATTCCTGGTTAATTTTCCGCGAGAATTTCCTCGATACAAGTGTATATATAGAGATCTTTTCGCTCGTTTTTCTCGTCTCATCGACCACGGATCGGTGACGCACAGAGTTTCACGTACGCGAACGTAAATAACTTTGAGAAACATCCTGAGCGGATGATGAAGAATTTTTAGAGAAAAGTTTTTAAGTACATCGAGCAAGCAAAAATTCTCACTACTCTTTATCAGAGCTCTATCGTATTCTCGGTGATTCTCCGGACGGTGTTTGCTCCCCTCAAATCCGTCTTATACTCGGTGAATGATAACGAAATCTTCCGCTCACGCCTCATCATCCGTTTCTCGAACGAGATTGAGGAGGTTTGAGCGAGTTTTGCAGAGAAATGAATTTTCCAACTTTGTCAGAAAAATTGTTTCGTTGAACAATTTGATGAAAAATGGCCACGCGATCTACTATCAATTTTCTCGTTCTCAATTTAAACCTCAAATCTGATTATTCTTATAAGAAAGCACAAAATATAAAGGAAATAACGTCATTCCCCTATTCTTCTATGAATGTGAATCTTCTATCGACTCAAAAATTCAACTAGTTACAAACCTCCGATGTCACTCAAATTTTCACCAAGTGCCGAAAATCTCACGGGACGAAAAAACTGACAGGTTCAGAGGTTCAATTTGTCGAATCTCTTGCGTCAGAGCTCAAAAAAGCGGGACGTGAAAAAAAAACGAGTGCCAGACATAAAAACGAGCGGTTTTCCAGTATTTTCCGGAAGGTTATCGGTAGAGGTACAGTTTTTTTCGTGAGATTTTCGTGGAACGAAACGAGAGAGATATATCTCTCGCGTATGTCCCGCGGAAGCTCCCGCGCGAAGAGTCCTCAGCGCGAGATAGCGCGTTACGATTATTATTATTGTTGTCGAGCGGTGTCGGGTCGTGTCGTTACCCGTGACCTCTCATCGCGCTCGTCGGCTCGGTGGTTATAATCTCTCGCCACGTGCGGGATGAGTCAAGGACTCTCGCGCTGGCCCGCCCGTCCCGCGAGCTCTATCACTCCCATCTTTATGTATCATCATCTCCAATTTTTTTTTTCTTTCAAATTTTTATCGCGCTTCAACGATACACACGGTTCACCGATTCCTCTCTCGCGCGACCTTGCGCTCTCGATCGAATCTTTCGAGTCGACGATCGCTTCGTATCGTTCTTGCTTTTGTTCGGTCTATCGTGAACGTAGACTGCCGAAAGTGTTGAATTTTTGGGACTAATAATAGTTATAACGATAGTTCAGTTGTTCTTCGAATGAATATAAAATATTTGTTGATTTTGAAATAAAAAAAATCCCTATTTGTTTATTCTACAAGTTATTTCGATACATTTTTCCATTAAACAATAGAGGATAAAATTATAATAGAGTAGGTATAGCAAATTGTTGAATTGATTAAAATACTCAAATAACCAGTTTATGGTTATTAATTTTCGTAGTAGGCATTCGAGACAGAATATCAAACCGTGACTCGTTTTTGGAAAAATTTTCATTGCTTATTTTCTCAACCAATTTATGCGTGATTATTGAACTTTTTAACCGATACGAGATGAAATATGACGTAAGTATTGCGTCAGTAGAACAAAACACCGTGATTAGTTTATTTCCATTTCGCGGCATTATCGTCTCGCGACTAAAGAGAAAAAACGAGCGGAGATGTTCGACCACAGCTGCGTTCTATCTCACGTACGTAGGTCGAGTCGGACGGTGGCCCCTTGACTCGTACAACCTGATTCCGGCCCGGGAGCGTATACGATCTACCTGATCGGACGTGCATCTTTTCGTTATTTTTTCTTGGTACAGGATAAAGCCATGTAAACACGACTTTTTAATTATAACAATTCAAAGATGAATTTTTCCAAAACTATTAATAATACAAAAAATAGAATGAGTAAAGATTATTATTTATATATTATTTTATTTGATATGAAATTCTTTATAAACATTTTTTGCAATTTTATAAAATTTTTGTAAAACCACGATTACAATATGAAAGGACATAGACGTTAGCTCACTTTGTTATAAATTAAATGCAATTAAATGCACAAATATATTCCGTGCTAGTTCCAAGCGAAAAGATCGGGCGGCTTCTCAAAATCAAGTGGAGGTCATTGACACGATCCCTAGGAATTTAGTGCAGGTGAGAGAAGAGCGGCTACTCGAAGAGGGGAAGCGCTCCTATCTCAGTGTCTCGCATCGCAAAGGCGGCGTCATTTTCCATGGGACCGCAGGGGTCGTGCGCCGCCTCGGTTTGTTTGCTTCGATGCGCTTGTGTACACTCTCGAGGTGCACGGGTCAACGACCCAGCTACGTCTCACGACCGACTGATACAACGGCTCGTTTACCTTTCTTCTTTCTCCCCCACCTCACAATTTCTCTCGGTATGCACCTGATAACAAAAAAAAAAAGAAAGACAGCGAGAGGAAGCGAGATAGAAAACTCGGCCCCATTCACCGATGCACCGAACGTTTCCTGTTTAATTAACGACAATGCGATACGTTCTACGACAGGTCCCAATCGCGGCTACGAATTCTCGCGCCCCTCCAACGCGAGTCGAATTTTCTATTGGAATTTTTTTTTCTTCCCCACGACGTCAATGGACATATACAAGCTTGAATGACGTCAATGAGAATTTTCGGCGTTCGGAGAAAATTGGTGGATTCGATTGATTTAAGAAATTATTTTTATGGACATTAACATATTTTATCTTTGATTTCTTCGAAGGAATGTTTGATTGATTTGCTAAAAATTGACGAAGGATGGACGATTCGATATTTTAATGAGATTTGAAGAATGATACAATAGAAAAATAGTTACATTCATTTTTTTCGCTATCTGTGCAGCTTATTTTTTGTGGAAAATAGATGTTATTTTTGTTTCGTACAAGAAGATAAAATTGATTTTAATAGAAATTAATCTTATTAAACAGCAAACTGACTCCAAAGTCGACATCGAGAAAAAAATCGGTGATCAATTAAATACTACTAAAGGAATATTTCTTCTTCATTCGTATGATTATTTCACGGAATTATTGAAAGAGAACATTTTCTTTTATAATTTCAGCGCGATGAATTTCTTTTAAAAATCAGTGAACAAGAGTTTAATTACTGCCAATCTATAGAAAAAAAACCTATTTGTTATTAATAATCGTTCCTTCTAATGACGATAGCTCGTATGTTCGCTACGAGTTTAAATGCCAGTTGGCCGATTGCCGAAAGCTCGTGGCGACTCTGGGCCCAGTGCCAGCTTTGCTCGCACGTAAATAAATACGCGGGCACAGGATGCACCCGCGCGTTTTAATACGTACCTAGGCACTGCTATGGCCGAAAAATATATACGCCAGTATAGATAATGCTAACCCGTTCAAGTTCTATCTTACTGGTTTATTTTCGTTCACAGTCGCTCCCTGCGAGCAGCAAAGTTGTTTTTACAATTTTCTTTTTAGAATAATTCATTAAAAAACTTTGGGCAATAATCGATAATCATTAGTAAAATTTTATCTATGTTTAATTTTCTTTCTCGATTTTCATCATTTTTCTTATAAAATGTAATTTATGTAGTCCATGTTGACAGCCCAAGTACTTGTTCTCGTAATGTGAGTTTTTACGATTTTCGACATTCGAAAACGACCTCGAACGAATTCAATAAAAAAGAAATATAAAAGGTAGAACGGACGGAAGAGAGATGTCGATTCTCTAATCAAAACCCTGCGATTAAGCTATAGGACTTCCTGCTTCCTTGGTAACGCAAATCGTATCGCGAATATTGTTACAGAAGGAAGCCTGACAATGTTTTAATCGAGTCAATGTAACGTTTATTTGCATTCGATGAGATAAAGAGAAGAGTTTCCGTACACTGACGCGCAATCGTGCGAAGTTTCGCGACTTCGAAGTTCAATGGCGCGATAAACGTAACCGATGCGAAGCCTACAACTCCACTCGATTGAAGTTCGTTCTTGCGAGTCGTCTCGTGACCCGTTGAATAATTGAATGTCGCGTACTTTGCGATTATCTTACGCATGAAAGAGAGAAAGAATAAGATAGAGAGAGATAGATAGAGAGAGCGATTAATGATATATTAAATGCAATACTTGCGAGCGAGAAAATATAATGATATCGTGAATCAATGTAGGTATCCACAGCAAAATATGAATTATAATTAAAATAGATAAAATAATTAAATATATAAAATATAGTGCAATGTATAAAAGTATACATAAAGAATAACATTTGAATTAAAGTCAAATGTAAAATGTGATGAAAACTGGAAGAAAATAAAAAAAAAAAAGAGAAAGAGAGAGCGAGAAATTTAGAGGAAAGGAAAATATATCGAGAAATTAGGTTCGACATGGACGATAAGGCAGTTATAATCGTTACGCGCTCAGTTATTCAATAAGAACGATTACACTCAATCTCTCTTGTTCGTCACGTGTCGAAGCATGTGGACGAAACTCGCAACTTCACGATACACCACGATACTATTAAATCTTCCTCGACAGATGAGAGAATCTTCACGCTAGAACTTTACTCAATACTCGTTTTACGATCCACACGAAATTATCAGGAACCAAGTTGTCGATTGAAATCATTCTCACTCGTTAAACAACACGATGGGCTGTTATTACGCAATTGTTTTCTACCATCGTCGAGAAAAATCCTCGATATCGATCGGGTCGTGTTAGGCGCAATTAGTCGATAGCGGTGTGTATTGCTCGTAATATTCACTCGCGTGTACTCGCGTGATAAAACGAGATAGCAGCGGATAAAAATAGAGAGAAAAGTGAACCGGCGCGTGCGGTTCTTTCTTCTGTCTCCTACGTCAATAAAGAGATATACATAGATATGCACCACGGAAGAATTTGAGATTTGGATGAGATTTATTCGTGGTGTATGTTGTGACAAATATTTTTCTTGAAATTCGGATAAAATATATGTATAGATGATCTTTCTCTACCTCGTAAAATTTAAAATCAACTCAATTGTCTCTAGAAAATTTAAGTTTATTTTTCTCGATGCACTCTCTCCGAGTCTTTCATTAAAGATCTCGCAACAGCTGATGCCGACGCGGAATGCCGGCTAAATTCGTTCCGTTTTAACCGACGTTGCACCTCGCTTTGCATACGCTCGTGTGTACGTTTTGTGTGTTCGGAGAGGAAAACGTGAGTCACCGCCCGAATCGCAAGGTCGCTCGAGCCGAGCGATTCCAGATCGTGAGGTTTGAGTCGTCTTTCGCAATGGCGTGTGTTTCTAACGCGAAAGCGGAACCGATACGTGACGATGCGATACGAAAGGGAATTTGATGAATTTTTGCTTTCCTTTAACGTTTTAACGTTTATAGTTGATGAAAATTTTATACGATTCAAATTGAATGATTTCTTTCAATTTTTCGAACAATGCACGGTTCCCGAGATGTCTGAGTTTTTCATCAGCTGATCAGAGGCAAAGTCTTAGTAGTGTGATTTATATGCGATGAAGGAATCTGTCGACGAGATCCGAATGAAATTCGACAACAAAATTACGCGTAGCCACACCTATTGAGCGTAAAACCATCACCTATTGGCCAATATGAAACCTTAATAACTCAAAAACTATAAATCGGACACGAAAATGAAAGAGGAATCTTTCTTCGGAATTTCGCAAACTGTCCAGCATCGGAACGATGCAGTCATTCTCGAACACTCTGGATGCGAAGGGAACCCAGTGGAATGAGAAAATTTTTCTCGTTATTCTCCTTTTTTCTTTCGCTCTCGACGAGATGGCCTCGAGGTCGTTCGAACGCTCGCTTACCGCGAGTCGCTCACGGGCCACGTACGCGTATAGCTTGCTCGTAGGTCAGTGACGCCCGTTGCGAAAAGTCTCGTATACGCAACGCTCTCGCTCGATTCTCTCGCGCTCGGCGGAACGCGCGTATGTCCGAGAGAGCAAGAGAAGCCGTTCGGTCTCTCGCGTTTGGCGTAGGCCGGCCGTTTGTATATACACGAGAGTCTCGGGCGTTGCGAGAGAGTCAGACAAGGTCAGGGCTCCGTCGAAACAGCTGCTAGGCCTAACCCAACCCACATAAAACGCTCGTACTCCGTTACACATTTTACGCGCGAAACGAGTTTCGAGTCCCCCGCGAATGCCTCGATCGAGTTTTCGAGTCCTTCGCGACGTCCTCGCGTCTTCTCCCTCTTTCCCTTCTCTTTCTCGTTTTCCTCTTCTCTCTGTTTTGTTCCTCGCGTTCTCTTCCTCTTCCTCGTTCTCTCCGCTTCTTCTTCCTCTTCTCCTTCGGTAACGGTAACGGTGAAATAACGAGCCAATGACGCCGATGACATCGTCACGCTACACGGCGCACCGATTATGCTAATCCGGCCCGATACGCGCGACAATAGCCGGGGTTTTATAACTCGAGTGGGTCGACTTCGCCTTCCGTTCTTTAATCTCTCGCCGAGACGATCTCGAAGGATAATCGAGAGTGAATGAGAAATCGGTTTGTCGAGAGAATCGTTTTACTCGCCCGGCGCGATATCGGTCGTTGATTATCGTATTTGCTCTCTGCGTGGAATTTAACGAGTGCGCTGTTATTAATTTTTTACGCTAGATTGAAGTTATTAGATCCGCACCGGCGTGGCGAACAAGAAAATTGACTCTCTGGGATCGAGAAGGAAACGAACCGTTCGAACCGTGCTGAATGAGAAGTAATGATTTATTTCAAAATTTTTCTTTTCTTCGCAAAATCATGAACGCTTTCGATTTTCATTTGGAATTCACGACAGAAATTCCTAACGTTGTTTGACCTTAGCGACTTTTCCGACCGGCCTTTGCGCAATCCTGGAAGACAATATGGTAAAGATGATGCATCGAGAATATCGAGACCGGCATAGGTCAGGTGCGCGAGCGTTACACTCTCGAGAACGATCCGCGACCTTGACGACGTTACCGTTCGCGAGAGAGGAGAGAGAGAGAGAAAGAGAGAGAAAAAAAAGTCGCGAGTTGCGCGGCTCTGATCGTGACCTTTGGCGCTACCGTGCAACGTATAAATGACGGCGCGGCCGTTTATTGCGAGCGCGCGGGGTGTCGGTGAACGCGAGAAATCTCGAGCTCTATGTGCTTGCGTAACTCGTTACGTCTAACCGTGTGACCTGCATCATCGTCTCGTTCTGCTTTTCCTTCGGTGACAGCTTGGCGACAGTGAGCCATTTCTTCGTTCTCGAATAAGAAATTTTTATTTTTAGATACACGTACCGTGAAAAGTACCTACTAGAAAAGAATATTTGGGTGTGAACAAGAATTGCAATTTTCTATGTAATTTCCACTTAGGATGATTCGAACTGCGAAAATTCTAGCGTACGAGCGTTCGGAATTTATTTCGAGATCGTTCACACCGACGCCCGCGTTTCGTTCATTGGGTTGTAAAACGATGAAAAAAAAAAATGCTGCACTAAAAAGCGCATAACACTATTTTATGGCTCGCGTGGAACGTATCTCGCTAGGTTGTTCGATCGGACGTAAAATGCAAATCTCGATTGGCGGCGAGAAAGGAGAAGAAAAAAAACTCGTTCTTCAACAAATCCTCGAATTTAATCGCTCGGTAATTAAAATTTCACTGACGGAGCGCGCTCGAGCGGCTTCGAGCGGAAAACCGTGAGATTTCCGCTCGCCATGGACGTTTGAATTTCCACCGGTGACGTCACGCGATATGTACGCGCTTTTGTACCGACGTGCGCGGTCGGCGAAGCTCGCCCCTTCGATCATCGATAGGCGCCCATTCGGCCGGGCATTGTCACATCTCGCGCCTGCGTCTCGACGGTGCGTGTGAGAAAAAGGCGTAGGTGAACGACGGGCGTGCCCGTGCACGTATACATGGTGTACCGTTCGAATAAAAACCGTAGGGAAGTCGTCGAGATAACGTCAAAATCGCTACGCGGTTCCTTTCACGCGCGATGATCGATTGGCTGGATTCGGTGTCGACCGATCGAAATTTACGATTTTCATATTCCGCGCGCGAACTACTTTCGCCAAAGAAAAGTCTTATCGAGATAAAACGTAATATCGGATAATAAAATTCTAACTTCAAGTTAACTTCAACCAAAACCTTTAACCTCTGCCAGGAATTAGTTGACCCGTTCAATTCTAAACTAATTTGCAAATTAAATTGATTCAATTTAATTCGATTTTTTTCATTTACCAATGTTACCTTATCAAACTTAACATCGACTGAAACCTAATTTGCTTACATTTTTCTTATTTATTTTTCCTTATTTACGACCGTCGGTTAAATTGAAAATTTTTCACCGATATTAATATCCTTCGGGAAAAACTCGTATGAACAAGAAGGATTTTGTTAATTGGCGCTTTGGAAAAATATAGCTCTTTTTATGTTTATGAGACAAGTATACCAGTCGGATAAATTACGCGTGTGCGTTCGAGAGAACGCAGGAAGTCGTACGTGGGCGCCTCTAGGTGTGGAACGGAGGCGAAAAGAAGTTCTCTCTCTCTCTCTCTCTCTCTCTCTTTCTTGCTCTTTCGATTCGTATCGATCCCCGAGTACCGAGCTCTCGTGCAAGATCGGCACGCAGATCCGGTACAAACCATGTCTCCCTGTCGCGATGTCGAGTGTGTGGAGAGGTGAAAAAAGGAAAAGAAAAAGAAAAACGTCACCGAGGTTTGCGAAACAGTCGGTAGGAATGGCTCCTCCGTCGGGGTACGTCGTGCGAAACGAGCCACGTCGATGGTAAGGCAAACAGAAGCTCAGTTCGGTGAAACGCACTATTAAAATTTCCCAACTCGCACCGGTCGTACGATTATTCGTACCACCGATGCATAATATTTTTTACCTAGTTTCCCTTGCGAAACACCAATCGACAGTCCTTTGACGAGTTATTGTACTCATCCGACGAAATTCGTTCTCTGCTTCGCTTCCATGCAATCGTTGAACATGGTCTAAAGTGATTCTGGAAATATTTGAATTCGAAATTGATTCAATTCGACTCGAGTCAATTCAGTTTTACTTGTCGTTATTGCTCGATTTAACTCGACAGCATTCGAGCTTCGCCAGGAAAAACTTGTTGAAAATACAACCTGAATCAGTTTGATTAAATTCAAGTCAATACTTTATTTATCAGAGTCTCGTCTCAAATTATACCAACGTCTTGAGTATATAGGTCACCCCGTTCTCTCGGATGTATAATTACCAAAAATTCACGGCACCGAAAGATAGGATTAACCCCGTGAATTTCGGTAGGCAGTACGTCTCTGTCGTGGATTAGAAAGGAGAGACCTTTTTCTTTCTCGTAGCCATCTAAGGCGAGCCGCATCCTACCGGCACTGGAGACAAAAATTGTCTCTCGCATTCTCAGTGCGCGCGCACGCTCATGGAACCTATGCGTGGGCTCACTTTCGGAGATTTCCACTGGGCTACCAGAAGTAGAAGAAAAAATAGGCGAAGCGTCTAAACCAAGTATTCTAGTTCCTCAATTGAGTCGTTGCTTCGCATTAATCGTCTTTTTGTTTCCATCTGACAAATCGGAATTTCGTAGCAGTCACTCGGGCATCCTCTCGTCATCACTCATCTAGCGCGAAAGAACTTTTCGCCGTTTTTAGCGATGGGATTGATTTGTCAAAGTCTGTTACGCTGCTTAACCGGTTTTCAGCCCGGTGTGTGCACAACACAGCCTCTCATTGTGAATCGTTAGAACTGTCCCAGTACAAAGAGGATGCTCGCTTAGTTGCGTCACGTGGCGAAAACAATTGCGATTGCGAGCTTCTTCGATAAGAATACCAAAATTTTTCAGAGTTCTCTACCTATCGTAATTCCTCCATTAATATCGTTCTCGATCTACACACCGCCTATTAGGATCGGTCGATTTATTCGGCCAATTATACTCCGCGAGGTTTTCGCCTTCTTCGTTCGATCCGATCTTTACCATCTGAATTTACCGTTGCCAACAGAAGTGGTAAGACAAACTTACGGGCGGGGTCGACGTCTATGTAGGTAAGAGGTGAAAAAAAGAGGAATCCAGGAGGAAAAAATTGGTATGAGTTAATAAGAAAAAAACAGGCGAACAGCTTGTTAACCAAAGTGCGTTCCGCAGTCGTCCAGGCGGCCGGCCTTGATCCTTGGCGCTGCAATCGTCGAAGGAAGGGATGAAGAGAGGGAGACGAGTAGAGGGGATCCGTTATAAGCTCTATACGCGCCACTCCGCGTATATAGCGATCGAGAGCCATTTATATTCGCTACTTTCACTAGCTCTAAAGCACTCCATCCTTGCTTGTCCTGCGAACCACTCGCACCGTCCCTATATCTCCCGTCTCGCTACACGTACGTGTGCGATACGCGACTACGAGAACCAGCCGCGCTTAGAAGCGGTTCTCATTATATTCGTCTCGTTTTCCTTCTTTTCGCTCTTATGTTGGGGGGATTTTTCTCTCGGACAGTCATGCTCACGATGTATCTGCATATCTCTACTTATTTTTCTATTCGACGTTTCCTTGTATAAATTAACCGAGAGAATCAACGACCCTACATTCCTAGGATTTAGTTGTAAAATTCTAAATTATTCATACAACAATATAACGATAATAATGTTGTATCAGAATCCTCGTTAATAGACCCGATATTCCATTCAGTAGCAAAGAGCCACAAAACGACGAAGATAAGGGTCCGATCGATCGCGAATTTCAGAGAATTTTGACACAGTTGATATTTTTTACGCGAGGTTTTTCGTCGAGAAGCGGGCACCCGCAGCGAAGGCGGGCTCTGAGCACCGCTTCGTCGTTTCTAGGTTACACGCGCGCAGCGAGGCGAGTTTCACTTTTTCAGCGTTCGACGCCACGTTCCGCGACCATCGGACCTCGCCGCTTCGAAGGAGGAGAGCGGTGCGGCCAGAGAGGAGCGCCGAGGGGAGGGAGGCAAAGGAGGAGGCAGAGTACGGCACGGCTCTCGCGAGCGAGACGCGTACAATACCGAACTACGGCCCGTGGGTGTACTCGCGCTCGGCTAATTTACGCCGTGAAATACGAAAATGCACTTTTCATCGGCTCTATCTCGCCTCCAATTGCCGTTCGTCCCTGGAATTCATCGGGACGCTCGTCCGGCGAGTTTACCGCCTCACCGGCTCGTTCGAATTCCTCGACACGGGAGAAAAATTTTTCCTCGGTCGCCCCGATCGATTCTCGAATTCGTGTTTCGTTTCTCGCAGAGATTCCGAGAAATTTAATTCCCTCTGAAATTCTCATCGACACGGGGACTATTACCGTCGGGATATCTCGCGAAAACGGACGAAAACCACGAGGTATTACGTGGCTGTTGTGCGGATCGCATTGCGGCCGCTTTTTTTTCTCTCTCTTTTACGGGAATTACGGTTCTCGCGTAATACGCTTTCTGGACTCGCTGTATCGCGGGATTCGCGCGATACATCGGCTGGCCCGAGACCCGGCGCCGCACGAAATCGGTTACGATCGACGTCACGAGGTGAAATCTAGGAATACCCGTGCCTCGATGGGACCTTGAGATTTCGTGTATTCGCAATACCGACACATGCTACGCGCCTTTTCTTTGTTCAATTCGAAGTTTTCTTTTCGCTTGGCGTATCTTGAATTTGATGAAAATTCACCTCGAGAAACGGTAGTTTGATATTACTGGTTTTAAGTAATCATTGTTCGCTAATTCTGCATGATATTGGATTATAAGTGAATAGTTAGTTATATCCAGCGATGGTAACAAAAGTGACGAGGAAAAAAGAGTACTATGAATATTTGGCGAAATGATTGACCTCGATTCAATCCCATTTTTTTCAGTATAGCGTAAAAAAGAAAATACTTGACAGCATTCAACTTGATATTTCACGGGAAAAAATTTGACAAAATCTAATAGAATCTAAAAAAAGAGAACCCGTCTAACCAGAACGGGAATGCTCAAGCGCGTTCCCCGGATCGCGAGGTCTCGGAATCGGGCGGCGCGGGTCGAGTTTTGGATTCTCCAGGGCCGTGCGAGGCCGAACCTCACGTACGGTGAAACTTCTATACCGCGAATCGCGACACGAGCTCGGAATACGCTAACGTCCTACTCGCCGTACTTTCGTTTTTCATTTTTTCTCCCTCTCCTTATCGGGAGCAAAAATCAACTCCGACAGATTTACGTTAATCGGGAAGTTTTCGATTTCATCGAGATTAAAAAATTTGTCTCGAAAGCTCCGGGAACTTTGTAATTACCGCGTTTTCCCTTCGCCGCTTCTATTTTCAGAAAATCGCAGCGACGCCTCGTGAAATTTTCTCACGTCGAGATCGCGTCGGATAAAAAAAAAAAGGAAGGTAGTGCGCAGCGCGGGCATCGAGCACCGAAACGGGGATTCAATTTGCGCGTTAATTAGCGCTTACGTAACGTGATTAATGTCAAAATGAAAAAAGAAACGCAACGAGAGAAGCAGCGAGGTGGGGAGAGGGCTCTCGAGAGGTGAATATTTTCGGCTCCTCGAAGCGCATATTTAGACGTGTCACTCGACGACGCGCCAGTCATTACGACGTTTTTCGGACACTTTCTCGTTAAACCGCCATTGTCGCGTCCGCGGGATGAATTTTCACTTTTTTTTCTCTCCATCCCTTCTTCGAGAAGTATTTGCCGTAACAACGAGCATCATTCTCATGAGAATCGAACAATACACATCTAATTATTTATCGCGAGCTGTGATACAGCCGTAATCGAAAAGCATCGTCCCTCCTGAACCACCGAGAAATAAATTGTACGTAATGAAGGCCGTGGAGAGTGAAAAAAAAACAAATCGAAAGTCCGATTGTTTATTCTGTCTGTCACGCCGGCTTGTGTGTTTACGCGCTTAATTTTTGTACCTATGCAGCGAGAGAGAATGAAAAAAAAAAGAAAGAGGAACGACGAAAGTACCGACGACGTTCACTCCTACGCTCGACTGTACATTCGTGAGAGTTTTGGTATCGTGCCCCCACCACTTCTCGAAATTTTGGACTTTCTCGTCGCGTCTTTCTCTCTCTCTCTCTCTCTCTCTCTTTCGGTCGCGACCCGCAGCCTTTTTGGCCCGTGCTCGAGCACGTGGTACTAACCCACCCGCGAATATATAAAACCGCGCGCGACGTGTATGTACGAAAATAGCCGGGCGGAAGTAAGCCAACGAGAAGGAAAGTGAAAAGGCCCTCCTCGCGCGTGACGCGTAAGCCGCCCGCTACTGGCTCGCGCTCGCCTTAATTGTGTCTCCAGCGAGACTTTTGAATCATACGAAGGTTCGACGCTGCGTTTCCTGGTCCCGATTTCAGAGCAACTCGCAACGTTTTGGTAATCGAAAATAATCAACGAGTTTAGAAAAGTAAAATTTAAGAAAGAAGTAATAAAAATGAATAATTGAGCCTTCAGTACAGCCTGATTGCTCTCGTAGAATAGAACTTTTCATTGCAGTTGTATCATAAGTCACTCAATGAAGAGCTAAAAGGCTCGATCAGCGTGAAACGCAAAGTCTCGTTGAGAGCATAGAACGAATCGAGTGACGTTTAAATGGCACAGGCGACGAGTCGATCGCGTAATCGAATCGAAGGCGCACGAGCGCGGTCTATATACGCTCTGTATTTGTGCGCGCTCTCGTTGACGCCTATCGCTTATAGGGCCGCACGCTTCCAATAACCTTGATGCAAGCGCGCGTAGAGCCTGACGAACGTGTTTTTACAACTTTCACGTTTTAAAACGGGACGCGGGAGCTCGCGTGGGCCCTACACAATCGTGAGATCGGTCAGATTACCTATACGCATATGGAAGATGCAGTTTTTCCATGATCAGACCGCTCATCTTCGGAATTCTTTGTCTTATTAATACGATAAATGTGAAGTAAAAAGATCGTGGCTCTTCTTCTTTTTCTTTATTCATATTCGAAATATGAGTTAACGATCGTGCCAATGTTAATCAATTTTTTCTCCATTTTCTAAGTTGATCTTCGGATCTATTCGAGATCTAATACTCGATTTGAGTGTCTTGCTGTTCAGAAATCGATGTTCCTCTCGCATGTTCCTCCATCTACGACTGCCTTCTTCTTTCCGGAGGCACGATTAATTTTAATGCGCTCGTGTAATGAAATTCCTGTTAACCTAGGTAGAGATTGACTCATTGCTATTCGCCGGGCCGATTTTATTTTCCGCAACGGGGGTTGGGGGGGGGGGCGATCGGTATCGATCGGTATCGCCACGAATCGTAATTATTCAACGTTTATATCGAATCGACCCCATTCGCACGAAGTAATGGCGGTACCAGCGGCTATCCGGAAGCTAAACGGAAGCGAATCTTGCCTCGACTGCTCGTCGCGTCTCTGACGTAACGCGCTATGTAGAGAAGACCCGCTGACACGCATCTCTCGTTCGCGCGGATTGCTCTCTCGCTTCTCGAGCCGCGTGAAAGTGACGGACCGAGGAGGAGAGAAGGAGAGAAGAGCCAAAAAATTGAAATTCACGCCCGAGAGCTTTCGATTTTCAACGCTCGATGACGCACGCTCGGCGCATCTCGATTCCATGAAATAATCGAGCCCTACGCGAAATCTCGTACTCCTTCATCCTCGCTCTTCTGGCTTCGTGAATTATTCATTCACGAAAAATATTCTAACGTCCGCGTTACAGCGAGAGAATCACTGGATTTCATTATTTCGAATGGTAATTGAATGTTTTGTTATACGATACATTAGACAATAACTGTGAAGTACTGAAAGCTTTCGGTTCACCCAATTTCTTGAATTTGAATAAAAATTCGCAAGATGAGCGGAACGCATCGATAGCGAATTGCTGAATTTCTCCGCTCATTGGATATTATTCATTACGAAACAAAAAAAAAACTATGGTATAAGAAACTGGACAAAGAACTGTCATTACATAAGACAAGAAAAAAGCGGAGGAGGCTGGGTAAAAAATATAAGAAATGGAGAGAGAGATAGGATGATTCGGATAAAATTCCAAATTTGAATTGTGTCCCTACGCAAAAGCGAAAGAAGAGGAATAAAAGAAATTTAGTCGACATCACGTATATAGAAGTTCGTGATTTAAATACCGCTCGCGGTCGATCGCGTATGCGACGCGTAGCGGTAAAACGAGATAGTTACGTCCCTGGTTCTCTCTCACTCTCTCTCTCTCTCTCTCCCTCTCTCTCCCTCTGTCTTTGTCTCGCTCGCTCGCTCGCTCGCTCGCTCTCTCGGTAGAACTCTAGTGCGATGATGCGCGAGCGCGTCGACGTAACTTTTGGTTACGAGGCGTGCGAGCTCTGACTCTCATACTCTCTTCTCGCTCGGTCTCGCTCCGTCTCGCTCCGTCTCGGAGTTGTCACTTTCCCCTTGCTTCGAGCGCGGTTTGTACGCGAGCCGAGCGTGCCGTGGCGAGAAGAAGTGTGTCACGGGGTCTCTCTATACACGAAGTAACGTTACACGAACGAAATAGTTAACTCGATTTCTCGTAACCCGAACGATTTTCTAAAATTACTCTGATGTAATTTCTCCTCTCCTGAAACGAGCGGGCGTATTATGAGAGAGTGCATTATCGACGGATTTTTTTCTCATTCGTCTCTCTCCTCGTCGGCCTCTCTCTTGCTTCCGAGACGCTCGAGCCACTGTACGTGAACGTAATTAAAATCGATTTACACGCACTTCCGGAGGCGGGCCGACGAGAGTGAAACTGACGAAAAAATGACGTATATACGGCAATTTAAATTTCGGTATTCCGCAAAAGCGAAACTTAATAACTTTCGTTGAAACACTGTCAGAAAAATATTTTCTAACGCGATGAACTATTACTCATAAAATTTGACAGTTGTCTTGTTTCGATGATTATTTCTCACAATTATCAAAATATTCTCCTGGCGACGTTCCAGCGAATATTCAGTCGACTTTTCACTTCAGTGATCGTTACCAGAAAATAGCGACACCAGCCGTCTCTACGGCAGTAGATGAAATTTTTCTACGTTTGGACAATGTCAATCTCAAAATCGGAGAGCGCGCACGAAAGTGTGCCAGCGGGTGCAAATAAACGGTATCTCAACCCCCGGACGAGCCGCAGTCTTCGATTCTCGGCACGCGCTTTCGTTCGCGGAGTCGATTGCGTAATATTCCTATCTACACGGGACGATTTTACCGTGCGATGCGCGCCCGAAGGGGGTGGACGTAAGAGGCGGGGAAGCGTTGGTGGCGGGAAAAGAAGAGACAGGAAATTTCGGGTAAGTGGGTCGAGCGTCGTTTACGAGCGCGAGTCTCGTCCCGCCGAATGCGCTTGACGATTCGACGCTGATCGACGTTCGTAAATCTCGTCGAGCCTGTCGACCTCGTCCTTTGAAATTTTTCGGAAAATCCGAGGCGAGAGCGACTCGGGACGGTCGAAAATTGAACGAGTGAAAGTGTTGACGTAGCCGTGCCCCCTCGCCTTTCAAAATTCTTCTTTTATTCGCTTCTTGGCCGAAAAATAAAATTGACGGGTCGATTCGACCGGCGAGATGCGTCGAGGTAGACCGCAATCGAGGATACAAATGCTAAAAAAAGAGAAACGAGGGCGGGAGACGTAAAATTTTTCGAAAAAGGGCCCGGAAGTGGCTCAGCGGCGGCGTCGGCGTCGCGTGTCACTTTCCAAATACATTTCACCGTCGAATATCGCTTGACCTCGTCTCGAGCCGCGTTTCGTTTGGCCCGGGTCTCTTGGATCGTGTTAGAAACGCGCCCACTCTCTCAGAGAGTGGAAGAAAAAAAGAGAGAAGCCGCTAAGAGGTTGAACTTTTTTTTTCTAACGAAGAGAAAGGGGAGCTTGAAATTTGAAAAGAGAAGATCTGCCCACTGCCCTTAATTATGAAAATGAAGTCTGAGATTAAGAATGAGATGGTTAAAAAATGATATCGAGATTTGATGAGCTAAATGAGTTAATTAGTCGATCCGAGATGATGAAATCGAATGATAACTCTTTCGAGTAAAAAATTAAATTGATAATTAAGTTCTGAGTCAAATAAATTTTAGGTTCAGGTACGTATTTTAATTTTAATCCAAGTAATTCAACTCTGAACTTGAGTGAGTTGAACACCCTAAGTTAAGTTTGAAATGAATTATGCAGAAAAGATACGAGTGAGAAAGCTAATTTGTGCATCGATTCCAATCAAAGTTACGCAATTTATGAAACGCGAGATATTCGAAAAACGTACGTTACCAGGATCACGTCGAACGAACTTCGTGACGTGAGGAGAGACACGTGCACTTTGGTAGGTACGTATCAGTACGCGAACGAGAAAAGTGGGCTCGAACAAAACACCCGGACGCGCATCGATGAACTCGTTTGAGGCGAGCCGATTACCGCGAAAAAATTACTATCTCGCCTCTTACCGACGAATTTCGCAAATTTCTGCCGATCCGCAGAAAAAGTTTGTATTCTCTTAAAAAAAAAAGAGAAAAGAATTACCGTTTTTTTCCGTGCATTTCAACGATATAAAGATTCCGGCCGCCGAATCTCCCGATGCCTTTTTTTTTATGTTTAAAGGTAGCGCATATTCGGCGTTTCGTAATATCGGGGCTGTAATTGAGACTGATCTTTCGCGGAACGATCTTCGTGAACGCGCGCGAGTGACGAATCGTTATTGGGCTTTCCGTGGGTTCTACGGATTCACGAGAAATTTTTGCTCTCTCGGAGAGGGAAAGGAAGGGTTATCGCGAGCCTTGGGCACGCTCGATGTGACTCGCTCTCGCGAGAATTCGCGTCTTGCGTAATCGTTAGATATTATGTTTTCTGGTACACGAAAATGACGAATGCCCGAAGGAATTTCAATTTCAGTTCGGCGTCAATTCTATCGAGTATTCCTCGACCGGACGCCGAGTGTGGTGGAATTGGGTCGAGGACAAACGATGACCCGTCCAGAGGAAAGTTTCGAGCCATCCTGGAATCCTCGAGAGCCAGAAATAAATCCTCTAATATACGAGATCCTGAGAAATTGTACGCCGCGCGAGATTCGGCGAGGCATTAAAATAAATTTGGGGTTCCGCGCGAGCAGAGCCAATTCGAACCGATTATGTAGGATGTTTCGTCCTTTTTTTTTTTGGTTTATCGATGACTATGCTCATCAAATAATTCGGTTAACGTCTCGAAATACAAAGGGGGTTATCCTCTACACGTGAGAATTGAAATTATATCGATTCAGGGAAGGGCGTGTATCCAATTCCAAATTTTTAGCTATAATTGTTACTTCTCTTCCTGTTTACCGGTTAGCGTTGAATTCTCTTTATCGGTAAATCGAAAATCCCTATCTGAAATATTCCGTTTGAAAGATCGGGCATTTCTTCTCCCTTCGATAATATGTCGACTCCCATTCGATACACGAACGCGATCGTTCCGCTCGGCTCACAACTCCGTGACGATCCGTGACTTGTGCGTATCTGGGCCGTATTGTATAATCCTCGTAAAAATAACGTTTCACTTAAAAACGTTAAATAACAGCCTACTTTTGCTCGAGATTAACTCTCGGCCCGCTCCATCTCGTCCCCTCCCTCTTCTCTTTTTTTCGTACTTTTGCGATTGTTCTCACGAGAATACAGAACAAACGATACACGTTTCAATGTTCTCAGATCAATTTTCGGTTGATGAGATAAAAATTATTTCACTATTTTCTCGAAATTATAATTACCATCCATGAATACCGAGATCAGAAGATTGCAAACTTGAATTCTAAAGATTTCTCAGAAATCAATACCGAATTTTCTGCGGACAAATCGGAACAATCCCACAGCCGTTAATCAGAATTTTCGACTGTGAAATCAAGCGAGAGGGTAAGCACGAAGTCGGCGACCGGAGTAATTTTCGCAAATCCTCGTGATCGTTAGTCCTAGCCGAGTCACGATTCCGTGACAGCTCTCGTCAGAAGGACCGCAAAAATCTGCTAGACCAGCCACGTTGATCGGTTTATCGGCTCGTTATTTCGCTAGGCGAAAATCCGAGTCGCCGATACATATCCGCGTCTAAATGATTTTTAATTTATACGTCACGCGAGGCTTAGACGAATAATAAGAAAACACAGGTGGCCGGGTTTGGCGTTACGCGATTCGAAAATCGCCTCGTTACGGAGTGTTTTATTTCTCTGGTAATTGCGGCGAAAGCGTCGCGCCAATCGTCGGGAACCATCGCGGGCATCGGCTGTCGAGTGACTGGCTCTTTAACGGCGCGTCCTTGGCGTCGCTTCTCGTCCGCAATCACGCCTAGATACCGACGTTCGTCTCGTCGAGTTCTTTTACATTTTTTCAGAATGAGTATTCAACCCTTTGCGCGATTATTTTTATTAAAATATTTATAAAAAAATGAAGAATACATATAATCAAATATCAATTTCAATTCCAACTACGAATTTTGATTGTCTTTTACACTTTTGAAAATTTTTTTAAAGTAAAGGGCTACGAACCCTTTTTTTTTTACATATTTTTTCATTCAGCAATTTTTTTCAGTAGCGAAATCGTATTCATCCTCGTGATTTCTGTTTCAGACCCCCTGCGGCGCGAAACAAAGGTGAGTCCCGAATAAAATTGCTACCTCGAAACGATAGGGAGGCACGGGAGCGCGTGGGCTCGCGAGACCCTCATCGGCTCGGGATGCACGCGTCGTGCATTTCCGCGAGTCAAGTCGAACGCCCGATACGGCAACAATGACATTGCACTCGTTTTCACCGTGCGCTCGCGTAATCTAATCGCCCGTTACTCAACAATGCGTGCCGTTTTTTATCGCTTAATTGGAAAGACAATGCGTCTGTCGCGATTGCGGTGTAGAGCTGCAGTTCGAACGATGCTCAATCTCGACTCTCGGCCGTTGGCTGTCTCGTTCTTCGGAGAGCTGCAAATAATCGTCACATATAGAATAACACGATCTTTATGAAACAAATTTTTTTTTATAATTTAACAAGAAATCGTTTAAATTCGGACAAATAAGCGATCTAATTTCTTGACTCAATTCGAGTGCTCAATTGCAATAAAATTCATGATTCGAATAAAATGCAACTCACGAACAGCACTTTTTTTTTTAAACCGGACATCGACTCGTCACACGAGCTTATTTTAATTCCGAGAATTAGCGGTTTAACGATCACGACGGAAGTCGGACGGTCGTCACTCGAGGATACGTTGCGGTTTCCGTCGGAGTGCCGAGAGAGCGAGAGGCTGATAAAAGTACGGGAGCAAGTGGGACCGAGAGGTGGAATAGGAATCCCGATTCGCAACTCGCGTGATTCAGTGTCCCGCTCTCCCTCCATTTTCCGTCTCGTTCTTACACCCACGTACGCGATGATTTCCCAGGGACGTTGCAGAGGCAGAATCCTGGGCGGAGGATATGACGAGTGCGTTTATTTATATAACCAGACCGCGCGCATCCTGTGCGTACACGACGCCCCGAGTCACCCGGGTAACGATTCTTACCGTCGAATGGGCTTTTCTTCGTTAGGTGACCTCATACTTCCGATCTACTTCCGCAGTTCGTTTGTCACCGCGAGGAACTGCTGATTCAAGAACGTTATCTACTTTTGGCAGTGGATTCGTGACGTTGTTCGTGGATTCGGTCTTAGAATTCGGTGTTAACCTACTTGTACTGGGGCTTGAATTCAACGTGAAAAGAAAAGTCGAGCGATTGCGATGGAACGAAAAGAAATTTGAAAATTTTGAACTATTTCAAATCGATAACAATGATATAGTATAAAAAGTTTCATCAAAGTTAAATATAACGTAGAACTTTCAAAAAACCGTATATGGAATATTGTTTGAGTAACATTAATTTCCTCGGCTCTGCTACAAAATGCTGGATAAAACTATATGTCTCTTTTCACCTGGACGTCTCGAGTTTCGCTCGAGAGTATCGAAATTTTTTCACGTTCGATCGATCGCGATAAAAAGAACGTCACGCATCGTTTCGCGGCTCTTTTTTTTACTCTGTCGATGTATATCGAAACCCGGAGGGACAAATTCGTCGCGCGAAGACAATTTTTCGGCCGAGCGGAGCTTCCGGCACGCGTCGGTGCCGCGAGGGGAGGAGAATTCGGCGAGCGAGAAAAGAATCTACTGCTAGGGTTGTATTGCGCAATCTCTAATACCAACTTCTCTCTCTCTTTCTCTTTTTCTCGCTCTCTCGGTCTTTCTCTCTCGCGAGGTTCGAAAGTGAACGCCACGGCTGACTCCGTTCGAGACAATGCACCGCGAAAATGGGCCAGAGTAATTAAGCGGTTATATAACCGGTCGAGAAGCGAGTTCGTAGGCCGAGCTCGATGTGTTTTCCATCTCCCTCTCGCGCTCTGGCTCTTGCTCTCACTTTTTTAACGCGAATCGGTTATTACGTCGACTCTCGGGGACGGTGGAACTGGGCTCGACCGGTGAGAGACGATTTTTCCTTCTCTCTCTCTCTCTCTCTCTCTCTCTCTCGACTCTATCCTCTCCTCGGGCGAAACTAATCCACACTTCTCGCCGAATAACGAAGAATCGTGATTCGCGGCGAGCTAATTGCGAACCCTAGGTGGCTGTTAATTCAAATTTTTACCGAATTTTAAATCCACCGTTCGGTGGATCGTTTCGACGTTCATTTGTCGCTAGTTTTGTTCGAATCGAAGCAGGAAATCGAAATGTGTCGCGCATTTGAGAAATTTCGTAAACTATCGACAAGTATGCCTGCTGTTATTCCGTATTTGGAGGGAGGCGGAAAGAAATGAGAACAAAAAGCGTCGATCGAGTCGTACGACCTCGTCCTCGAGTTCGAGAGGAACGCGCGTGTCGTTCCCTCTCGCATCGCTGAAATATTTGCTTCGGATGCAAACTAATTCCGGTACATCTATCATCGTGATTGAATTTTTGTTATCTCGGCCTTCTTTTTTTTCTTCTTCTCTCGTGCAGCTCCGATCCGAGCCGTCGTTTCTCGCGATCGGTAGCCGTTTGCCTTGTCGTACGCGAACGACCTTTACCACTGAACGCATATCTTCGTCTCGCTCTCTCCTCGTATACATATATGTATGTATTACACTGGGTTTTCCATTAATATTACGACAAAGCAACCGGTTTCGGCCGATTACGTTGGAACAAAACTCGGTATCTGTATCGCGAGATCGAGAGATTCTCTGCGCTTCCACGCGGAAGCAGATAAAGTCGATGGCACCGCTTGTAAACATTTAATGCCTTTCCCGCTCGATTGAAAATCATTTTCGCTTCGAATCGCTCGGTCTTCTCGACATTAATGCGAAATGGTACATCGACATTACGTATCGATAAATCGTTGACACTTGGAGCGAGAAATCTCGGTCATCTCCTTCATCAATTCTTCTGCGTCTCTTCTCACCGAGAATCTTTATTAAAGCGCATACAATGCACCTCCGATGCATATCTAATCGCGTAATCGCCCTTTTTCTCCCTTCGATTCTCGCGACAAAACAGCGAATTCCTTTCGCTCTCGCTGCCGAGCGAGACGGAGAACGAGAGTCGAGCGAGCGAGAAGAGAGAGAGATAGTTTCCACCTCGATACCCGATCGAGCCAGACCGGCCTGCGCGCGATTATTACGCCACCGTCTGTTTACACTGGAAGTCGAACTGCTCGCCTCGTTTCGCTCTTATTCCTTTTTTCGCTCTTCCCACCCTGTCGACCGATCCGCGTTTTCAGGTAGGTGCATCGAGCGCGAAAAAACTAGTTCGCGCGCGAATCGAGCTATCGATCTTTATCTCTTATTCCCATAAAAAAAAAGTGAAGCCGATCGTTCTTTTTCTGCTTCCTCTTTTTCGTAACGGTTGATTAAATGATTACCGTTTTGCGCTCGGTCTCTCGTTAAAGAGCAAACACGAAAGAGAGATTGCCTCGTATATAAATTTCATTAAGATCGTATGCGAATTGCCTACTTACGTACGCGTCGGTTGAACTAGTTTTTAGCTGTCTCCGCTCGAGCCAGACAATGGGACCGGCCCATTGTCGATCCGCTATCAAATGCAGGAGCGAGAGGGACACGCGAGCATGCGGGGGTGTGTTTGCCCGCCAATCGTCGCGACTTCGGATTAAATCGCCGCGTAATTGCGACGTGAATTAATTCGATTTACGATACAAATCTTATTGATACCTTGTATTGTTTATTCAATGAGAATTGATACCTAGAAACGGGTAAAAGTTTTAGGTTCCATAACGGAACGTATTCTCTCGATTTAGCTCTTCTGAATAGAGATTACTACGGCTGGTATTAAGAACCTTTTGTAGGTTATTGGGATTTGAGGATGCTAAAAAAATTTCTAATGTCGAGTAAATCATAAATTATTTAAGTAATTCATCGATTCGTATTTAAACAAGTCATTTGACCCAACATGGTAGAAATTCTTCGTGAAATATCGGCAAGTTTAGCGTTAGGATTACTCCCATTTTAGGTACTCCACTCAACAATAAAATGAGCCGAGAAAAATGCGAATACACGAACGCAATAAATAAGAAACGGCTCGATTCGCCGTTATTCCACTTTAAGTACAGCGAAGAGAAAGGGCGAGCTGGAGGTGTACCGGGTATCTTCGAGGAACGAAACGTAGGAAAACAAGAGTCTGAAAAATGTCGAGGATCACGAACTATGGCGAGAAGACGAAGAAGACTCTCTCTCTCGTTCGCTCTCGCGAAGAGGAGAAGGAAAGCAGCGTTCCTCTCGTGCCTAGCCTTTGGCGCTACACGGCCGCGGCAGAGCGGAGAGCTCGCGAGGCACAGCGTTTGTGCCACTTTCACTTGGTTACATAACAGCGCGCGGGGCGCTCGATTCGCGTTCGCGGGGCTCGCTTTAGCGCGCGCGAGCGCGACGAAGGAAACTGGGTAAATGGGAGAACCACAATTCTGCGAGCGAGCCGAGACTCCTTTCGCAGCGTTCTGCACTCTCGCTCTCCGTCTAGGCATTTCCCCGCGAGTTCGCTCGATCCTCGTCGAATCCCCTCGAAATGTTAATTTCCACTTTTGAGGTTTTCAGGAATAACGTCGGGCCGAGCGGGCTTCGGGTAATGGGAATTTCAACCGCCGTGGAACGAAATGGGAATTTTTGTTGAGCGATCGAGTCAAGGTTGCGAGTAGACGAAGGAATAAATGGCGAGTGAAAAATAAAAGATATTCGTCAGGATGATTATTTATCGGGTTCTATTTTTTTTTCCTCTTCGCGTCAACCTTTTGAGTTACGACGAGAGATAATAAAACGTTTGAGGTTCTCAGTTGCCTCTTTGTTCGAGGAGCATCAAAAGGGTTATCCGGCTGCGATACGCCGGTGACCACTGTTGTTCGACGCCCACGTGCTGCTCGATTGTACCGACACGCCAGGCGTAAACACACCCTCGAGCTTTATACTCTCGATGCGGTTCTCGGGCTCTCGGGGATTAATATCTTTTCCCTGAAGTCTGAATCTACGCAACTGCAGGTGTCGCGTGTTAAAGTTCCCAGATACAACCCCGGAATAGTTGATAATTCGCTAGATTCTGAGAAGAAAAGTTTTTTAAAGTTTTTTAATCCGTTGTACCGTTTCCAAGTTGTGAACGTTTTTTTAGCCAATCGGAAAAGATTTTCCACCCTGTGGGCGGTACTTTAAGTTTTGTAAAACGAAATTAGTGTAGGTATATATTTTTGTACGAACCGTTCGACTACAAACATTATTGACTAAGAGTTATTCTTATTGGTTCTTAAGGATATTGAAGTCGTTCCGATTGGTTAACGGAAACCCCAAAAAACCATAAATCAGACCCGAAGAAGGGCCATCCCGTTTCGGATTTCGCGCGGGTTCGTTCTGGGATGGTACAATAAATAAATATCACAGGCCATAAAACTCGAATAGGCTACCTGATTCACGGGTGTCAGGTGGATAGTTTTTCCACGACTTTTTCTATTCCTCTATCCTCCTTTGGCTCAACCCTCCATGCGTGTAGACAGACTCGCGGGGCACCGTGAGTGGATGCGATGACCCAAATCCGTAGCAGTGAAAGTGGCACACCGGTCAGGCATGGCCTACCCGGCCAACGTCGTTCACCCACACGCTCGTACGGTTTACGAACATGCAAGAGAGAGAGAGAGAGAGAGAGAGAGAGAGAGAGAGAGAGAGGGCCGAGGAGCGTAAGAGGGGCTCGAGCGGTGCGTGGCGATGAGGTGAAGGCGAATATAGGCGGCAGGCCACCGACTGCGGATACTAATTGGAAATTACATGGAAACGCATTTCGTTCCTTTTTCTCTCCCTCTCGTCGTACACGAACCTGTTTCGCTCGAGTCGTAAAGATTACGCGCTTCGATTGGATAATTTTGCGTTTTTCAGAAAGGATCGAAAAAAAAAGACATATTCAATATCGTTAATTGAAAGAGAAAACTCGTTTGCACCGTGGTTTTAATGGTTCATTGTCTGGCTTCTTTTGATTCTTTTTCTTCCCAGCCGTTCGAATTGACAAGCCATCGCGCTTGGTGCTTCAACAAGTTTCTTTTCCTCGTCCGTGGATGGCTTCTCTCGCCAATGACATTTGATTGGAGATACTTGAATGGCATCGTTCTAACGTTCGAAATCATTCGGGGGGTTTTATATTTAGAATTCGCCATCGTGAATTCGTTTTGCGATATTTCCCGCCAATTTTTTGGTCGAGTGTCTTCTTTTTGGGGGGCTCGTTGACGAATTCGGTGAATCTATTTTTGGCTAGGTATTAACGAAAGTGTACATACGAAGAAGAACCACCTTGGTGCGACTCTAACGCGCCGCTTCCGGCAAATTTATGCGCGTGTACGATCAACGCATGCTCGGCTATATGGGTCGTGCGAAGGAAAAGTTCGTACATCCTTCGTGAGAGATATTCGACGGGTTCCACACTGCGCATATAAACGTCCCATCCGACTCATCGATCTCGATCCCACAGACGCGCACCGGTATGTCCCGTGTGTGGTCGCGATCGGTGGGCAAGGTGCTCGCGAGAGAGTATGAAACGACGTTAGAAGTACTTTTCTACGTGTCCTCTTTCGTCGGTCCGGCCTCCTCGACCTACTTAACACTTTTTCTCGCTTCTTTCTTCTTCCTCTGTTACTGTTATTTCGCGTCGGTTTGTTCTTTTTCCTCTTTCTTGGACAGTGCCTTCTTAAATTAATTATATTTATTCGTTATTTAAAAATGAAAATTGAACAATTTAAAGTCAAGACTCTTACTTTTTCTTATTTCCCTTCCTTCTCTTTTACTTTTTTTTTTATATCAAATTTTATTCCCAACTTCCCGTACTCTCACTTTTTCATTAAACCATCGAAACCATCTTTATTTCCGCTAAAATTCATGTCGAATTCTTAGTGTCTTTCACTAAGATAAATTAATACCTTTTTTTTTTATTTTTTATTCGAACACATCTCTCGCAGTGCGAGTTTGAGCGATCGCGTGTAAGACCGATAAATCCGCGATGCTGCACGCATCAGCCGGAACTGTATTACGGCCGAGGATCCTTTGTGATCGTATATAGGTAAACCACGTAACCGATCAAGGACGGGAAAGTGAATTGTCGTTCTCCCGGGCTCTCTTTTACGTGCCCGGTCGATGAGTAAAAGGGTCTCTCTTCTCCTTCCCTCCATCCTGACTCTCGGAGCGTCCGTGAGAACTATCCGATCTTGTCGAACGGCAATAAAAAAAAACCCCCCCAGAGTAATTCAAAGTGATATAAAAAAGGGAAACGAAGGAAACGAAATTTTGCGTGAAAAAAAGAGCATTAGAAAGTTATCGCGTTAAATCACGAGATAAGAGAAATTTTTGAAAAGAAAATTGTATCTTGATAACCTTTGCTCATGAATTTGACCTTTCAGTCTTTTTTTTTGACTCTCTCGAACGAGTGACATTTTACAAATCAATTTAAACTTTCCAAGCTTTCGGTATGAATTTTGTTCTGCATTGAAAATTTAATTTTCGTATATGATTGTCGCGTAATATCGGAATTATTTTTCACCACTCTTGACGTTACGAGGGTAAAAACGGAAAGAAAAAAAAATATCGATGAAGGATAATTTTTCGATCGAGTCGTCACGTAACGTCTACTCATAACTTTTAACGTGCGCTGCGACTGAAAAGACGAAGCCTATATGCCGGTATTTACCTTTCGTTATTTGCACGACTCGGTCCCGTATTTCTCGGTAAATGTTTTAAAAACTCCATACTCCTGCGCCTCGTGTATTCCGGTTCTCGTTCGAGAAGAAGTAGAAACCCATCTATAGGAGTGTACAATTTTTATACAGCGCTACAAATAATTTCCTTGTATTTCAAAAAATTTTCTTTACTCTTCTGCGAATTGCATACAAATTTGTCATAAATTTGATTTGCGGTTGGCTTTGAAGTATCGCTCGATGAAAAATTGAGGAAAGCTCGACGAAATTCGTGCTGGTAAAATTTTACGGGGCGGAACGAGGCTTCGGATCAAAGTCGCGACATCACGAATCTAGTTCTAGTACGACTATGAATAGACGACGAGGCCTCTTGGTCGAAACGCGCGAGGCTCGCATCCCAATTAAAATGGCCATCGTGCGCGCGAGCGGTGCCCGTGTTTGTTCGACTATCGACTTACTTTCATGCCCGATTCACTTCGGTACGTCTGTCATTTCGAGGATGCTTCTCGGGGTATCAGAGAATACGCGTTTTATTTATAGAACCTAATGGTCTGTGAATTTTCGTTAACCGAGATAAACCTGCTGGCTGTATTTTACTATTCCAAGTCCATTCCGGCCAAATTATACTAATTATAGAGTTGCTACGAGAAAAAATCGAACAAGTGACTGAATTTTCGGCAATTCTCTTCATACGTGATACGAGTTTCGACAATTGTAGTTGGTTTAAATGATGTATTATATTTTTGTTAATTAAAAAGACATGAAATTCGACCGAAAACCTCTCCGATTGTAGGTCGTGTAATATTATTGTCACTCGATCCTCGTTTGATTTCCTCCGGCCCTTTCTCGAGCTCCGGCTCCGATTCGAAAATAGAACTTCAGTCGAAGTATATATAAAAAAAAAGTTCCTTCTAATCTGAGAAACTTCGCTAAAGAGCCTGAATGAGATTCACGAGCTCGAGACACACTCCGTTCGAGGTGATTCCCGATTCGTCCTAGAAACGCGACATTGGACTGATAAGATTCTGATTGGTTTCTCGATCGCAACCTTGCGATCGAATACTCTCGCGGGGGCTTATCGGTTTTGCTTTTATCGGCCTGTTCCGTCTTACGCGTTGTCGCGTCATTCTCCGGAACCGCGGAACGCGCGACGAGAGGCTCCATCCAGCTCTGTGTTTATCTTATTTTCACACGGCTATCTTTATCTTATCAGTATCACAAAAGAAAGAAAGAAAGAGAGAGAGAGAGAGAGAGAGAGAGAGAGAGAGAGAGAGAGAGAGCACGAATCAAGAATAAACAATGCCGAGTGAATCGTCCGGGAAGACTCGCTTCTGCTCGAAAATCGATTATCGATTCCACTAGAAGTTTTCACGATTTTCGTGTTCTCGACTTGACACTTCCTGCCAAACCGTTTCACAACTAATGCGAAACTTTGGTCGGCTCGATATCGAATTTATCGAGAAACCGATCTAACAGTACGTCGAGCACGTCGGACCGGTTTGAATCATCGCGACGGGTGACGAGACGGTAGACGCAAAAAGTCGGCTGGTTTCTGAAAAATTTCATATCGAGTGAATTCTCATTCGTGTTGAGTAATGCGAAGGTAATCGGAAGAGTTATTCACCGCGTACGAGCGACGATGGAATTCGGAACATTCGCGGCTCGTTACGAAATTGTTTATCGCTGCGGATTTCTTCTCTTTTTTTTTAACAAACTGTTTGTAAAACTCTTGGGCGAGAAAGCGAGGAGTTTTCATCGGGTTTGACGATTTTAAATGCACCATTCAATGTAAATATCGGGGCTGCGGTTTTCACTCACAAATTTGTGTTAAGCGAATTTGTTTTCATACGAGAACATTGGCACGGCCGATCGAGATAAAGGGGAAGGAAAATCTCGATTGCGACGAGACGCGAAAGATATACATGGTGTCTCGGTATTAAGAACACCTCGTGTATAACGTATGTATATGAGCATATGCATAACACCCTAGCTTTGACAGGATTCATTTGTTAGAAAGATTTTGAATTTTTGAGATAATTGTTCACGTTGGCGAGCTTAATAAATTTTGCGGTAATTTTGGAACACCTAGTACAGATATTATTCACGTAAACTCGTGACTATAATTGAATTCCCCACTTTTTATTTCCTTTTTCATTTCACCAGTCTCCTTATCGTCGTGCTAATATCGCGCGATAAAGCCGAGGAATCGCGGTGGCAATCGGAGTGATGAGACTATCTTGTTATCGCACGCGCGTGTTGCACTTAGCTCTATTTTCAGGTTCCCCCTTCTCCCTCTCGCCTCCCTCGTGCATAATTTTGCGCAAAATACAGAAATAATCCAACGATCCCTAAATGCAGTCGCTATCTCACGAATTTTCCTCGAAAGCTACAATTTCCCACGAAAAACAGAAATAGTCAGACTAGTAGAAAATCCCAATATTGTTTCATTCCTTTCCGATAAATCCTTTTCGTCGCATCTACCTCCCCTTCCTGCACTCCGCGTGAAACCGCGAGACCCAGATTGGACGGTGCACCGGTCGGGCATCAAGGGCTAAAAATTTTCTCGGTTTCTATTATTAGGGCCAGTGGCCCCAATACCGGCACCTATATTCGGCCCGTGCGCGCACGTGCGAGCTCGGCGTAGAGAGAGAGAGAGAGAGAAGGACAGAAATGAACGCGGATCGAGCGAGACGGCGAGCGTTTTAAGGGATCGATCTTTTATTTTTCTTCGCCTAGAGTGGGGGGACTCGATCGACCTTCGCGGATCGAAAATAATTTATCGTGTCCGATGATCTAGACCCGATTTTTTTTTCCTTCCCGCGGCCTTAACACGGATCCATCGAGACCAAATTTTCGGCCGTATAGCGTTAGCTATAGAGCCGCGATTGAATATTAATCGGATTTTCACTTTCGCCCATCGTGTGGGAACGATTCCGGATTCATCGAAATTGAATACCGCCTCGTCACGCCGAGCTCTAGATATCGCTCGGCGTGAGCGTCACCGTTCGAATCAATTACCGCTCGAATAATGTGAGATTTTATCCACTTCGGTTGACACCTGTTGATTTTTATTTTATATTTTTCCTATTTTTTGCATCTCATGACCCAAGAGAGTCGAGTGCGGTGAGATTTTTCCCCTCGATAGACATTTACGAAGAAAAGCTTTTTGTTTCGACTGAAATAGTCGAAAAATAGTAAAATTGAACAATTTCTCCGAACGTGGAGTGTCGATACGGCTACTATATTTATCTCGATACTTATTTATCTTCATTTCGCAAAGTAATATCTCGCTGAGCAATTATTCAATAAAATCGATAATCGCGGGTATTTATTCAGTCGAATTACAAGCGTTTGCATATAACGATGCTTCTTTACGCTCGCGTGTTTTTTAACGCTCGTATGAGTCAGCGATAACGATCGTACGCGAACTCGCGAGAAAACGCGATGCGATTTCGTTTACAACTTCGTAGCCCGGTGGTGGGGAATTCGTGCAACGAAGTCAATGACTGGATTGAGAAACATTCGCGGTCCCATAAAACGCGAGTAACGCGCTGGCCAAGTTCTCCGGAGGCTGGGGTATTTTGCACCAATTGTAATGAAGGGTTGTTGTTATTTTAATAAAGCTGTATTAATTCGAGACCGAAAAATGAATTAAGAGTTTAAAGTATAAGATGTTTTACAATCTCTTATTACAATTATTATTCATTTTTTTTTTTTTACCAAATCAAATCGTGTTAAGACCGCATTTTTTTCCTCAAGAGTATGAGGAAAATTTTCAACTGAAAATACTACTCTTAATGTATTCCCATTAGCGCTCTAGACACAGGTGAAAATTTCAATTATAGATAAGACAGCGGATAGAAAAATTAGGTCGCGGCTCGCGGCCCAGATTTTCGCGCGGGCATTTCCCGCAATTTCCCGTCGTTCATTTTTTCGCGGGCCGCGATTTTCCCGGACCGATGAAAAATAATGGCATCGCTCTCTCGCGCACGCGGCGTCACGGTGCGTGAATTCAAACGTGTAATATTCGCATAATGCGCTTAGTCTCGCTTAAGTGCAAAACACCATGACGCGTAATGCGCGGGTAATATTTCGTAATATCTGTAAGCTCGACTGTGAAATTTTTCGTCGATCGGCCAGTAGGGACTTTCGATGCTCGTCCTGGATTCGGAGGAGAAAAAAGTGAAAATCCGATGGACGGAGTCTTATACGTGGGAACCCGATTGATTCAATCACTTTCGTTTTCGAGCTCCGAAGAATTACAGCGTTAATTCTCCCGATCGTCGCTCCACGAAAATTCTCCGACCAAAATTAGGACGAGTTATGCTTGTCTGTTTAGTTTGAAATATCGACAGTGCGTTCTTACGCTTTTACCGGACGGCGATCTCCCTCGCCGAATGAACAATAATACCCATCAATCACGATCAGGAGTGTTCTAAATCAGGTTTTCAGCGGTCGAGCGTAACTCTAGAAAAGCGAAACAAAAATGCTCCGATAGAGCGTTAAAAGAAGTTAAATAATTCAAAAATCGTTGACTCGAAATCAACGGAGAAGCCAATAAGTGCGCGAAATTCCTCTCGAGTGATATTCACGATCATTTTTCTACTCTGTGTGTGTGTGTGTGTTTTTTTTTTATTTTCAGATCTTTGGTTACGTTTAGGGATAGGCACGAGAGTGAGCTCGCGCGTAATAAAGCAGAATGGAATAGGACCCAAACGACGGCTCCGAGAGAGAAGGGGAAGAGGGATAAGAGGAAAGAGGCGAGTCCGGAGCGCGTGGTGTATATACCGCGTTTAATAGCGGTCCGGTCGGTCCGGCTTTCTCGAGAAGTGCACCTTGGCACACTTTAACGGAGTCCGCGGCAACCCCACACGTTCCGCGACTCGCCGCTTCGTTACTCGCTCACGCACACCGAATCGCTCGTTACCGGGAGCTCGAGTGTACACTAAAACGAGCACCGTCTACGTGCCTCTCACATGTTTTATTTCCTCTCGCTTCTCGCTCGCGATACTTCTTTTTTCGCTTAGTGGTTTCTGTTTCTATCTTTCTCGATCCTTCTTTTCTTCGCTTCTCGTACAGCCGATATTATTCTCGCTGAAAATGTTTTTCCAGAATTTTTTTTTCCACGTAAAAGTACATCTTTTTCGCAGTTGAAAAATAAGAGGATTTTTATTCTAGCTGCGCGCTAACTGAAGCTAAATCGTGGTGGCTGGATAACGAAGTTAAATTCCGTGTTCCTCTCATTATTGTCTCACTGTAGAGAGTTCTCACGAGAAAATTCTGGAGGGCTCGGTGAATTATATTGTAGTTGACTTCAGTTGACAGATTTTACTGACTACGTGCTGTGATTTTAAAATTATCGTCCCTCGCTGTTGAGATTATAATTAAATGCCTGTGTCGGTTTATTTCAGTCGGGAAATCGCGTCGCGAATTTCCAATCTAATGAGCTCTGTTTGTGATCCATCGATAGTCGTAAAACGATCTTAATCGTCTCTCGATCGCACGTAACGGCGAATTCCAATGGTTTTAGCTCGTGATTGCTTTCGCTTTATTCCACCCAAACTGAACAAAGACATTACGATTGAGAAACATTTTAAGGAGATCGGTGCGAAATTAATGAGTTGAAATAATGATAAACTGTAGAGTCAATAATTTATTTTTATTTAGAGAAAAATAATTTTCTTATTTATTGTAATTAATTTCACACGAATTACGATTAGTTTACACTTTAAGTTTTGAATAATTAATTCTCAAACACGATTCATTCGAACTTAATTAGCTCAAACGAATATTTTTCTTCCGCGTCAAATCCACGGATTAAACGGAACGAGGAGCGACGACAAAGGCTGCTGCTCAAATAGAAAGGTTCGTTGAGAGGTTTTCGAAGGTTCGGGCCAGAGTAAACAAATTGAAATTCACACGGGAAAGAGCAAGAGAGAGGAGAGCGTAATGTGCGTGCGCTTCTATATGCGCGTCGCGAGCACGAATTGACCTCACTCTCTCTCTCTCTCTCTCTCTCTCTTTCTCGCGATTATGTAACCGCAGAAGCAGAACTCTCCCACCACCTCGGTCCCTCTCGGCTTTTACCGGCCTCGCCAAATGTCTCCGTGGAGTCTTCTTTGTTGATACTCGATTATGCGTGCAATTCAAACGATTAATTTAAACAAATTGTGAATTTTCCATTATCAAGATTGAATCATTCAAGAAGGCCAAAATTGCACTAAACCGAGTCTTTATAGTGTGCTTTCTGACTATTGTGAATTCGAATATTGTTTCAAATAAATCCTTATTTTCCGGAACAAATTTTTTCGCGATAATACGAGACATCCGAAACAGCAGTATTTTATCGGACGACGAATCGAAATTTCGCGTTATTTTCCCCCATTATCGATAAAACTGCAAACTCCCTCGCAGTACACGAATCGCGAATTTCTTCGAACACGCTGAATTGCCCCACTTCTAATGCGTTCGATTTCTTCGATAACGTTCCAAGAATTCGCTTGCGCATATCCGATACTAACTTTAAAAAAAGTTCATTACAAAAAGTTGAAATGTTTTCGATTGGACCATTTCTTTGGCAAATTTTTCATATTGAATTTTGGCTACAATTTTGGCATTACTGGTATTTGAATCTATTCATACATTCATGTTATGTTCGTGTTGAACTTACCGCAGAGTTTTCGATATCAAAAAGAGTTTCGTAAAAATTTCGAGGCGAGAGAACCTCCCGAAAAGATGCGAATTAATTTCAATCTCTGAGATGTAGGTATCGCGACGACTATAAAAAGGGTAGTAAAGGGGAAAAAATATATACAACGGCCACATTCGCGTTTTATAACACACGATGGTCAAATTTACGAGCATAAAACGTCGAGCGGCGAGTGTGACAGAGAGGGAGACACCGCGCGCCACTCGAAACTTTTACTTTCGATCGCTCGCGTGGAATTACCGATTTTTATGGACGAATGAATGTCACGTCTAATAAGAGAAACCGCGCGTAGCAGTTTCGTATTGGGAATACGGCTGGGGCCGAAAAAGCGTTATTAGAATCGCGCCGAATAAGGCCGAGAACGCGACGGTAAAACCGAATTCGGTGAAAGTGGAACGTGTTAGGACTTTTGTCAACCGTATATCCCCACCCATCTCGTTTTTCTTTCTTCTTGTCACCTATTGTAGTCGACGCGTAATCGAATTTTTCGCGCGTTATTTTCTCTCCCTCGCTCGCTCCGAGTTCGCGACGTTATGCAATTTTATATCCAAGTCGAGTACTTTGGATCACTTTTCTTACTCGATCTCGAAAAAGAGTCCCGGGCTGGTAAATCCGTCGGGTTTTTGTAAATTTCGTCATATTTCGTCAATTTAATTTCCATGAAAATATTTCTCGATAGTCTGAAGTAACAACATTCGTTGATAAAAGTGAAACTTTTGCAAAAAGGTTCTGTTTTTGTTCACAATTTTTTTCGCGTCGACACGTCATTGCGGAATACGAGACGCAATTGATAAAGCCATACGTAGATATAATTTCGGATTGAACGAAGAATTCGTGAATTCATTCATGAATTTCTCGATCAAGATTATTGGAGTGGCGTGTTATTTCTATTGCAATATTATGCAAACATAAATTTAGCACTAATTATTCAAAATATTCAAAATCTATATATTACGTACAGTACGGTATAAATATATTATTCAAATAAATATTCAATGAGTCCCATCGATCTCCACACAGTTATCACGAGAGATGAAATATCATATTCAGATTGCATTCAATCAGAGACCATTCGTCATTAACTCTAGGAAAACATAAATAACGCTGAATTGGAGGAAGATATGATATTTCAAGCGATTGGCGTGTCGTCTGTGGAAAACAAGGGTGTTTACGAGAACCGAGCACGAAGTGTCAGAACGGAGGCTCGTCTGATGTAATCAGAGCGCAGATCTACCAAAACTAGCCTCTACACACGTCTCATCGATTAAAATCTCAAACTCATTTCGAGTTCATTATCAGTTTGCGAAGATTCAATCGATACACTAAAAATCTGCAGTGGTGATTATAAAATTATTTTAAAATAATATTTGCAGAAGAAAAAAATCAAATAATTATTTCCTCGACATTCTTCTCGTTTATCGTTTCACCCCTTTTCTTCTCCTTAATACGATCAAAATTTCAATAACGGAAAAATTTTAACCAATAATTTCTCTCACCCGCTAAATACTTATCACTATCTTTCTTTTCATTTTTATCTCGAGTTCTCATTCGCTCTCTCCTTTCCTCGCATTTTCCAACACTCCATTAAATGTATATTTGGTTTTCCTCGTTTAAGTAATTCGTTATTTTTTTTTTCTTTCTCATTATCAGGTGGAAAGAGGGCAATGCACCCTGGAAGTCGTTCGCGGAAAGCGATGACTCGGCGTGTATAGCGGCTTAATCTATCCGCCGATTTAGGTATTTGCCCGGTGGCATCGGTGGCTCGTTTGTCCATGTTCGGGTATAGCTCCCACCTTCCTCGTGTATTCTCTTTACAGCGCGGTCAACGAAAAATGAGTCAATCGCCGAGCGGGTGCAACGAACGTTTGATCCATTAATAATATAGCCTACCTATCTCAGGTTTATTGTATATCTATATATATATATATATATATATATATGAATATACACATAGGCAGCCAGGTTTTTATCGATTCCGTCGTAAATTTATTCCTCGCTCCGCGTCTTTTTTATACTCGCGCGAATATTTTTCATCCCGAGCTACGTTTACGAGCCGAATTTCGTAATTATTGTTGTTAAATTGAAGTATCGGCGATTAAGTAATCGCTCGGGTTAACATTCCCGCTGCGATTTTTATCGGTCGATTTTTCCAGATACCACGTTCGCTCTCGTCGCGTGGACGTTTTATCGATAAATCCGGCAATTGGGGACGGTCCGGCGGAGTTTGCATTCCGATTTCTCCGAAGCGTCAATTGCGAGTCGCGTCGTTGACGATCCGACTCGTTTGAATCTAGAAATACGTTAGAATCGTTACCTACTATACGCAGCATTTGAAAAAAGTGAGCTAAATTGAGTAGGTATTACGGAAGAAAAATATTTTTCATACGCACGAGTATTGCCACGATTACTATAAGCACTCCCACTCGTTCGAGTAACGCAAGAGAGAATTATCCGATAAAATAATAAAAATCGCGCAAAATGGGTCGGTAATATAATATCGGGGGAAGGAAAAAAATCCATTCGTCTTGGATTCTCGGAAGCGTGGTGCGCGCCGAGCCGCGCGTGCCGTTAAAACGCGAAATAGAAGCCGCTGCGCGTACGTAGCACGTGGGTTTCGCATATTATATACGCACGTGGGTATATCGGTGAGACTTCACCCACGCGCCAGTCGGTACCTCGTTTATATTCCATCCCAGGTACAGGCGGGATGTTCCAGCGGGGCGTGTGAATGAAAGGAGATGAGGAGGAGAAAAAAAAATTCGCGATCATTATGCTTAATAGTGTGTTGCACGTTACACGTGACGCAATAACACTTACGTGTTTTCCATAAATTATATATACGACCGAACGAGGCGAGGAAAATCTCGTTGAAGGGTCCATTGACACGGTTTTGTGCTGAAATAACTACCCAGACTCATCATTATTGATCGATGCTCTGTTAACAATTGTAAAAAAGAAGGAAAGAATATTTATCCATTTTTGCAGAATTCTCTTGATATTTATTTGTTTGAATTTCGAGTTACATAAAAAAGTGAAAAATTCATTATTTAAAATTGATTGTAATAAAAGTTCGAATAACGCGAAAAAATTCCCCGAAGGAAAACTTTGAAATTATTAAGCAATATTTCCATCAATACCATTTCCGCAATGTTTTTTTCTGAAAAGTATCGCGAAATGGGGTGCTATCTGAGATAGGAGTACTTAGAAGTTTTCAGCGTTTTCTCAACCTTTCCAGGATTTCGAGTCGCGAAAGATCTTCGAAATATAAGGAGAGGAAAAAAAAAAGAAACGACGCGAGTCTTGTTATCGGTCGGGTCGACGAACGGACAGGTGATCAGCGTCGCTGACCGAACCGTCGGAATCAAGTTCGACGAACTCCGAAACGTATCCCGCGCTCGTAACCCCCAACAATTCGATGACTCATTTTTCTTCACTCGCGCGTTTTTTTCTCTCTCATTCTTCGTTTTCGGCCCGAATCGTTTCACCGACGTTTCACAAAACTCCACTTACCCTCCCCACCCACGAGGAGTTTCCAATTTGTACGGGTCGTCCCAATTATCACCGTTCTTTAAATAGAAACGACGATCGCCGGTTCGGCTCGTTATCGTTCTTCTTTGATGCGAATGCGCGGATTCTTCGTTCTCGTTAGCGCCACGTGATCGATCCACCTACGCTAGCCTGACTTCGTTCCACGAATAATTTTATGCGATCTCGCGAAATCGCTCGGGGTGTTTTTTAAATTTTCACGTGATGTGTTTTTCTGAATTCTCCAGCGGAAACCCTCCTAAAATTATTCTCTTTGACTTTTGCATCTCTATATGAGATTCCGAGCTACCTGCTCAGGAGTGAAGAAATCATTCCAGCGGTGGCTTGTATCGATCGCTATCGCACGAGGCTCCTTATCGATAAAAAGGCGATGAAGGGAAAAGGCAGGGAAAAGGAGAGAAGAAAGAGAACGATAGGTGTGCGTAGTTCGATTTCGAGCGCTCGGATGCGTGTCGCGTGCGAGAGCGCGACCTTGCGCCGTGTACAGCGGCGTATATGTATATAACGTGAATATAACGGCGCGTGTACGTGCGAGCAGCGCACGCCTCCCTCGGGCATCGCGAGCGTAATTAGATCCGCGACGAAGGCGCGACCGACCTTGCGTCTTCTATCTTCGTTTTGATAATGCCCGGAAAACTCGGAAAATTTAGAACCACATTAATATTCGTCCACGAGGAAAATTATCCCCCTTGCTCCGACACTAGATCATCGAACGGAAGAAAAATTCTCGAAGTACGAATTCTCTGAGATCAGAACTGTCCGGAAAACTCGGAAAATTTGTGGTTTTATTATATTTTTCGTAAGCGTGTGGTGGGGAACGATTAATTTTCTTTCATCAATTGACTTATTCATCTATTTTTGTTCGGATAATGAAAATTCGATGAAAATATTTTCAGGATAAACGTTTGAAGTACAACTGCGCCGGATTTTCCAAGACAAAGCTTCGTCCGCGCGTGCAGACGTACCCGGGGCTTTGGAATGCGGCAAAGAGTTATACTTTGCGCTCGCGCATCCGCGCGACCTGCATTCGCATAATTAGATCCGCGCGCACTTCGCGCGAGTGACCCTGGCCGTACCTCGTTCGTCTCCTCCGCATCAAACTCGCGTAGCGTCAATCTCCGTGTGATTTATTCGCTCGAGCTCATAAATTACGCTAGAAGCCCGATAAAAGATTTCTCACTTTTCGTTTCCCTAATAAGGGAATAAATGCAAATAGAAAAATGATATTTCGATGAATTAACGATAAACGGGGGATTTTAATGAATCGTAATCGGTCAGATAGGCGAAACACGGCTAATGTAATTAAGTACGTCTGTCAATCGCTCCGAGAATTCAAACAAGTTGGATAGATTAGAGTTGTGAAAAAAAAAACCAGCTACGTTGTTTACGCGTGCCCCGAGCAAACAATTCTTTCACGAATGAGCGAAACTAATAATTTAATAACGATACACGTAGACACGACGCGATTCACGGTTCGACGAGTTTGGGTCTTTCAACTCTACGTCGCGATATCGATTTGAATAATCACAATGGAATTTTCTTCGGATTCTGCGCCGTCTTTGTCAAAATTCGAGCTAATTTCGGATAATTTTGCTTATTGAGCATAACGCGCCAATTTTTTCCGTTAATTAATGGTAATTTCGCTATATTTGCTCGCGGCTTCATATTATATTAGGCCTGCGATACATTTTTCTGTACGATTTAACGCGATAGACATTCGCGAAAAATATCCTGCTGGAAATAGTTTCTGGTGAATACTGATAAGTTTGCGCTTCCAATTACAATTACACGCGCAGAAATTTAGAACCGTATATTTATAACATTTTAGGAATGTGATTCATCGGATCGAAAACACGTGCTGGTTTGATTTATCCCTCCCATGGGGGGTGAAAATTCAAACAGAATAATAGACCCGCTCTATGAATAATAGTAAAACGAATCTAATCGAATTCATTGAAATTCGTTCTCAAAGATCCGACCCGAAGGTGTTTGATAAATCCACGTGTGCTCCTTCAAGCGTGAATGCGAGTCTCCAAAGTTCCCCGAATAATTAATCCGAAACTTCATACCATTCAAATATTTGCGCTACGCATAAAACTATATATTATCGGCAAACAGTGAGCCCTTTACCGATGTTGATTTATCGTAATAGAACGGATTACGGTGCAAGAAAAGGAGCCCGCCACGAGACAACTCGTCCTTCGCGAAACGACTTCCATTAGCATACGAAGAAGATTCGATTCGAGGTCGCGAAATCGTCCGACGCTCTTCCGCTGAAAATCTCCGGTAATATTCGGTATTATCCGGGTTT
>NCVS01001130.1:49806-70714 GCA_003055095.1 Goniozus legneri | reverse complement strand
TAAGAGCATGATTTGATAAGAGGACACTCGAGGCGCGCGACGAAAAATTCGAGAGGGATGGGGGCCCTTATCGAGCATCGATAAATTTCTGACCCGAAACGAGAAATCCACGCGTTCTTTTATTAGAACCACGTAAGACTTATTATTTTTTTTCATCTAGATTGATAAGATCTCGAAAAAACATCTTGAACACTAGATACGATTTTGATTCTATCGAGAGTGCATATCGCTGCGGAAAATCCATGAAAGGATGTAGATGTATCTCAAGTTTGTATCCCCCTCACATTAAAATTCCGTAAATCTTGTTTCTTAGCCCTAACGACAAAGTTGTACGAAAATTAAATTTTCCATCTTTGTAAATTCAGAAAAAGATCGGAACAAAATGTACGTCTAAGAAAATTTGACAAAATAATTTGCCTCGTCACGACCCAAATATGCGAAGATTCGTATTTCTCGAGTGGAAATTTTACAAATCAATTAACTTTGTTTGTAATAAAAAGATGCTTGACCGCGTCGCGTGATTAGTTATATTTCGAATTAACGAACAAAACGAAATATGGCGAGAGGATAAAAAAATGAGAGATGAGAGGGAAATAAATCAGACGCGGGATAACGCGAGAGGCATGCCGAGCCGAGTTGGGGTCGTGTCGGTTCAGAAATAAAATTAACCGCGTTGCTGTATTATTCGAAATCGCGAATGATTCGTTTATCTTCCCCTCCCTCTTCCATTCCCTTCCTCCCTCTCTCTCTCTCTCTCTCTCTCTCGTTCTCTGTCTCTCGACAACGATTATGTCGCTGGTCATGCGAACGTGAAATCTCAAACGTACGAAGGGGAAGATCGGAAAGGAGTACATTAATATTTCAATTTTCTTCATTCGATAAATGAATTGTTCAAGGCAAGTGTAATACTGGAAGAGTGGAAATGGACATGAGACAGTCTCCCAATGTGAATAACGGAAAGAGCATGAGTGCTGAAGTGCAGAATCATTGCGTGTCATCGCAATGATCTCACTCAATCGTTACTTTTCTTTTCGCTACATTGCAATTATTTTTTTCCTTTCTCTTTCATCATTATTAAACTAAGTTTATTCTACTACAGGAATTAAAAATGATACTGTTGAGAATGTAATGTATTTGAATGAATAATTTTGTTGGCTTGAGATAACATAATACCTCCATAATTTCAATAAAATTTAACACGATCGTACAATCAATACAAGATTACAGAACCGATATCGGTAAATGCTCCATTTTTTCTTCGTAGGGCAACGTAACGTAAAATTGGTCGTGTTACACGAGCCCTTATCTATTCAGATAAACAAAGTGGAACAGGCATCGGAGGGATCGAGGAAGCTGAAGGTTTTGTTCACGAGCCTCGCGGAGCGCTTCTCCTACGCTTCTTCACTTCGTATCTATCTGACCCACTTCTCGATTTTTCTACGTCCCTAGGATACAGACGCGATACTACTTTGAAGAATTAAACACTCTTTTCCCGAAAACTCAGACAATTTAATATTTTATCAATATTAGGTTCTACAAAAGTGAAAAAATTATTCTTCTCTATATAAAATCTCCCTTGATTGTAGAAACGATAATTTTGATTGTAGCAAACTTTGTTGCTCGTGAATTTTTCTCGACATAATTCGTCGGTGCCCTTCTGGCAATGAACTCCGACCTGATCCTGTAATCAGCGTCCCTGTAATTTATTATCTACCGAACAAGTTGTCGAACTCTCGTCTGCGGGTACTCTAGACTCTTAAAAAAAAAATGTACAATCTTGTAGATAATGAGCAAAATTACGCTCGTCTATTAAGCTAATCGGCACGATAAGTGCGTAGAAGCGTGTGGATTGTTCGAAAATTTATGTCGTCGAAAAAGGCAATTTATCACGCGGCAATGTAGACGAAATAAGGTTGGGAAAAAAAATTAAACATACGAAGAATCTCGCGAAACGGAAGAGCTTCTTTTATATCGGAAAAGAGCGTCACCGGAACGCACAATATGAGCGTTAATTTATACAACTCGAACGCGTGTGTCGTGTCCCGATGAGTTACAGTTGGATCGTCTATAGGCGCGTGTCGAATCTTTTCAATTTCTCTCTACGGAAATATGATCGGAAGTTACGATTGATTTTACATTTTATTCCTTCTTTGTGGCATGACTTTTCTATTATTATTTTCAACAAATTTAAATGATTAAAACTGACTGGAATTTTTTTTATCTGAAATTCTTTCATGTTGTATCGTTTTTTTTTTTAAATAGACAATTTTAAATCACAAAAATAGCTGAAAATTATAATTTTCATGTACGAAATGGGACTTTCAGTGTTGAAGAATCCCCTTTTTGTAAGATCTGTTCGAGCTACTCAAAAAGTGAGGAGTGACCGTGCCACGATTGATAGTGTGAAATCGATGTTCGGGCGTGATTCATAACCGGGCCCAATTAATTATGGAGCTACTCTGATATAGTCCAAAGTTCGCGGAGGAGCGAGCTCGCGATCACGACCTCGTGAAAAGAGTCAATTTTATCGCGTGGCGCGTTCCATGAGTCTTCTCTTTATTTTTTCTTTTTCCTCAACGAGAACGCGCGTACGCCGCAACGGATCGATTTTTTTTTCATCTCTCGTCTATGGAGCTTCCGGGTCGATACAATCACGCGAATACGCGCGTGCTGAGAGCGTCCGCAATTACGCCGAATGACGCACGTTCAGATTGGGTCAATGTTTCTTTCGATAAATATTTTTTATTCGTCCCTTCTAGAAATTATTTTCCTGATCAATTTTGCTCTAAATGTAATGTCTTTCGTTATTTTTTTTTTCAAAATCAAGCACGAATAATTTTTATTAAATATTTTCTATTTTAAAATCATTATTATACACATATAAGAATATCAATCAATATTATTCGAGTATAGTTTATGTATACACTATAATTGTGCAAATATATTCTTTACATATTCCAGCGTGGAGTAAAAAGAACATATTTAAGGGAGAGTTGGCATAGATAAATACTCGCAGGACCTCTTGTCCTCGCTCCCCGTTATGGTCACGGATTTTTTCTCCTCTTCCGAGATTGTTAGGTCCGTCATATATGCGCGTCGCATTCGTGACGTGGCTTTCCAGGAAATGCCTTCACCGCGCTATGTCGAAGAGAGCGATTGCGTCTCTCTCTTTCTTTCTCGTTTTGCGACTTAATTGCCAGCTTAATTGCGATATTCAATTATGCGATTGAAACGTGGGATCTTTCCGGATTTTTTTAACGATTTTCATTCACGAGGTGTCGATTGCGGAATAAATCGCAACTATTACGTGGGTAAAAATTGAGAAAAATCCCAATTTTTCAATTTTTCCATTCCCCTCGCGAATTCAAATTCAGTTCGTCCTGCTTTGAATTGGGTCAAGCAATATAAAGTACAGTGTCACGCACTAGAACGCGTTTCTTGGCTATTTTTTTTTTTCTTGGAGAATGTCTTTTTTGTCTAGCGTACTTGAAATCTATCGTACCGAGCGCGTAACACCATGACGAGGCGCCTCAAACTACAAAATTCGTTAGCCTAGTTATGGTCTTGTTTGCGCGTAATACACACGAGAACACGTTTTTAATTGGGCCAACCTAACGGGCTCCGATAAACGCTGTATCGCAGAAGAAAAAAATAAAAAATTTGAATAAGCTGCGAAGCCTACTTGAGTCAATACGAGAAGCGCGATGAAAACGGCATTCGAATCTATAACGCGCGCATATGACTTATCATTTGAATGGAATATTTTCCTTGGCTCGTATGAAAACATTCTTATCGTTTTCACGATAGACACAAGAACGAAAACTAACGTAACTAGACGAAATCGATAGGAAAGTGCGAAAGAATTCCCACTGTGCGATTCGATGCACGGTTATTAAAGAGAGACATTCCTACATTGCACATACTGATAAATGAAAACTAGTTTTCATTTGATTGAGTCAACTCCAATTATTAAGCCACTGTAAATTTATTAGTTATGAATTTATTCTTGCTATATTATTGGCACAGCTGTTCTTCGTTTGTTAACTTAATATTTTTCATAATAATAAATTTAAAAAAATTTCGAATCGAGTATGAAATTGACCTGAAATACAGGAGGCAAGAGGATGCTCGTACTGTCCCAATTCGCTCCGGGTTTTTCCACTTTCCTGTCTCGTTAACTGGCGTATCCGCCGAAATCGAAGAGCCGGAAGCTCGTACAACAGGGTCCGTTGTCGAGGCATTAATATCGTACGCGAGAGCGCGAAAACCGGTAAGACCCTTCGACGGCATTAGCATTCGGTCTTCGTTCACCACAATACGGATCGTTCGGGTTTAGCGCGTGGGTATGCACACTCCTTAACAACAGTTTTACCCACGCGTTGACACGTGGGTAAGTCGACCCTCTCGTCACCCGCGTTTCAACCTCCGTACGCGATCGGGCCCTTTCGAATACTCGATTCGTCGCGCGCGCTCGTAGCCGGAGAGAAATAAAATTGGAATCGTGGCAGAGCGCTTTGTGGAAAAATTATCCGACTGGAAAGTACAGTTCGAGCCTGCACAAAGCCACAAGAGTGATATCATCGCTTGTTATAGAGATTTCATTCGTTTGAAATTTATCGATAATAGTCATTTTAAAATCCTTACCTTAATTGTTTCACGGTATGAGAAAAATTACCACCATTCGTATACTTACCGTTGGAAATTTGTTAACTTCTCTTCTCGAAAAGTAAGCCGAGAAAGAATTTATTCAATCGACTAAGAGCTCACTTGAATATACAATCAAAATAATATTAGATGAATATGAAATTTTTTCAATGAAATTTAATTGATTTATCAAACTTTTAAAATATTGTTTTAGTAGTATCGAGGAAAAAACGTCAAGAGATTTAGCAGAACTCCATTCTCCATGTAAAACAAAAATTTTAACGAGAATGGTTCGTTATCGGGAAAAATCGATGCAATCGCGATGACGCAACTCGAAGATGCGCATGCGAAAAAAACAGGGGAACCGGTCCTGTTTGAATCTGGAGTAACGAGCTTCGAAAGTCGAATGCGCGCGAAACCGAATGAAGGGAGAGAGAGAGAGAGAGAGAGAGAGAGAGAGTGCAGCGGGAGAGAGAGAGGAAGGGTACGGATTCAGGCCACTGAAAAAGGAAAGTGCTCGCGCTACCGCGTCTATTGCCGTAGGTAGGTGAGCTGGTGAGCACGCGCGCGCTCGGCCCATCATTATGCAATAATTATTGTGATCGGGCCTCTCGACGTCGTCATCGTCATTATCGCAGGCGCACGATCGTCGAGAGTTTATACGCTCTTACAGACCTCGCGAGCTTTTGTTGTGGTCACGACCTACCCCTTCACGTAAATAATGCAGAATGTAATTCGTGAATTAAACATATTTCGTCATATTCTTTAAAAACTCCTCGTACTAGGATATTTATTTTTTTTTCTCATTATTCCTACCAAACAATATTTCATTGAATGGTACAAGCATAATTCGCTTGAATTTCAAAAAACAATTCTATAAAATTTCAAAAGATAGTTGTATTTGGAACCTTATGAATTAATGATAATTTGAGATGACAGCTTCTACTTTCGTGAATTTATCAGAGTATTCATTTCATTTAATAATTTGTCTTTCTTATTGAACAATATCTTTAGATAAATGGATCGATACTTTTGAATTTAATGAAATACTTACGTCGACTTTTTTCACCAGCGACACTTTTCCATTGTTTTTGCCCCCCGTCACAGTAGCTCTCGCTCGAAAGAGTGACATAACGAGCCGATTACTGCAAGGGGTTCATGAGGTTCGGGTCGAGCGGTGCAATGAGATACAAGAAAAAAGAGGCTCGGAAAAGTAAATTATGCAACTCGTGGGTAATCGATTAATTCTCAACACCGTACCCAAAATAGCCTCGATGAATTAACGATATGCAAATCACCTAAACAGTATTTCCAATTCAACGAAAACCGAAAATTCTTTGCCGATGAATTTTTCAGCGTTCGCTTGCCGATCGTAGCTAGCTCGCGATAAAAAGATGACGAACGAAGGATGAGAAGAACGGCACGAGCCGCCGGCCTCGAGTCGCTCACGGAATGCAGGAAGCCAGGCCTTTGTCGTTCGTACCCGAGGGTGAACAAGATCGAAGGTGGACAATCGCGACCTCGTAAGTTTCTCTACCCATTAGTATCCCACCGGTATCTCGGCTTTTATCGTTACACGGCTCATTATCGTACACGAATTTAATATTTCCGATGACACACACGAAAAGCTGCGAACAGAGTTCGTTAACCGAGGGACAGACGGAAAGTAAAAGTCGAAGCGAGAGGGAGATAGAGACGCGAAGGTGGAAACGAGAGAAAAGAAAAATAACGCGTTCGCAGTTAAAGCCCCGCGGAGTGTACGTCGTCTAATGCCACTCTGACGGTTCGTCGAACCGTGAAAGTGCACATTATTATTTCGTCGACTCGGCGAGAAGTCGTTCTTTGTCCCACGTGCGGCTCTCCCTCTCGGACTTGTACCGTAGAACAAATGGAAATTGCGCGAGACGCAACGGAGTCATCGATTCCGCGGAAGTCTTATCGTTTTCTCTCACGAATCTAAATAGCCCCGGGTATTTATCGGGATTTATCGCACGAAGCGATCTATCGTCGTTTTTTGATTACCTTCTTTTTTCCTTTTCAGACCCAAATTCTCGAGGTAAGTCTTGCCATATTAAAATCCTTAGAACATAGTATTAAAGATGGATAGACTATTCATTTGTTCAAAGAAAGATGCTGATAAATATCCAATGGAATAATTAATATCGATATTTATGCTGCTGAAATTTTCTCATCGTAGCCTGATAAATTGTTTGTTTGTATAAAGAGAAGAAAAGGGGGTAGAATATTAAATGTCATAAACATTTTTCATTCGTAATGCGTTTACTCGCGCTGGGAATAACACGGGAACGTACGTAATCGATTTTGAGGACACTCGTGTAATTGCATTAAATTCGTTAATTAATTAAAGCGGAGCCCAGCTGGGACTATGTTGTTAATCTCTCACTTAGCTCGCTCTCGATCGAGCACTGTACGCACCCATTGCGGATTATGCGTTTTGCGACGCGAGTCATCGGCATTGAACTGCGACCCGAGACTCCCGATCTCTCTCCATCAGCGTGCGTGCAAGATGATCGATTTCGCGATTAGCGGAACCGCAATCGGGCTACCGCGAGCACAAGTCGACGTACTATCGCGTAATCTATCTGGCGTCTGCTCGTTATTTTTGTTTCCAGCTTTAACGTATACCTACTTGGGGGTTTCTCGGGTGTCGTAAAGAGCAAATTTCAATTTACGATTATATTTTTCGTATAACTTCATTGTTATTACACCGATCCTAAATGTAGAGCAAAAAATTCTTTTATTTTGTTATCTGACTTCCTGGATTATCTTGATTTTCCTTCAACGAATCAGAAACAACTCAAAGGTAACTTGGGCGATTTAAAATAATTGCAATATTCAATAAATGTATTTTTATTCTGGAGAATTCGAAGCGAATCTAAACGATCTAAATTTTCTTAAAATCTCGTGAACTATTTTAATACAGTTTCAAAACAGCTGTACAACAATTATTATATTCCGAATATTATTGACAAGGGAAATGAAATAACGAAAATGCACGCGAAAGTCCGGCGTTAGTCACCGTCCTTTTCCGGAGGATATAGTCGCGCGTATTACATGGCCCATTCGATAATACTATAATCCGCGACTGGGATCGTAGAACCGCCTCGGCGCTCACTGTACGTGTGTAAGTTGCTTTCTTGCGGCTGTGGCGCGCGCTCAGTGACCTGATTCCTTGCGAGCGGTAAGAGTGTTTCTCGCGCACGGTGGGGAGGGATGGATGAATGAGGAGCGATCGAGAAGGAGAAGGCGAGAACCATCGAGAGCGAGAGGGGAACAGTGAACGCGAGTAGCCAAGAGAGAAAGAGAGAGATGATGAAAAAAGAATAGAAAAAAAAAGAAACAGAGCGAGCGAGCGAGAGAGAAAGAGAGAGATGTAATACCCAACCGTAGCGATAATAGCTCGACTGCGATATTATAGCACCGCTAATATCATTCATTTGTGATTTAATGGCAGAAGTCGCGACCGCAAGAAAACCGAGCGGTGGGACGGTCGACGTACTCACCTCCAGTGCGTTCGCAATACGCGCCGCGTCGATTATTGTCCCGTGCACGAGTGAAAACGTCGCGCGCGATGCGCTTTTCGTTACGCTTAGCGCCGTCGCTGTCATAACTACGCTTTTCCCTTTTTTCCTGCCCGTTTTCCCCATTTTCGTTATTCTTGACAGTTTTTACGAAACCATCGTTGATTTCATTTGAGAATTTTTATTATTCCATTTTGAACGTTCGTATTGAACGTTTTTAGTTGGATTTTGTAGATTTTAATTAAGAATTGTTCAATTGAAGTTGTAAATTGTTAAATATTAATTTGCTAAGTTTTTCGTTTTCACTTCCGTCATTTTTTTCGTTCTTGACAATTGATACAAACTTTGTTGGGTTTTATAGAAATTTGTGTAACTTTGCTACGTATTAGAGTGATTTTTCTTATTCGTCTCTAATTGTTTGAAGATAATACCATGACTGGTTCGCTGGACGATAACAAAAATTCATATCTGACAATCGAAGACAAATCTCGTGGTGTAAGGCATATACGAGTGAAATTTCCGGACGATATAATACCGATACATCCGATACGATATCTCAAAGTATATACGAAGTATTATACCAACTCTGTACGTCAACTTCGTGATCGTTTCATGTACGTCGAGATTTTCGTATTTCCCGAAAGTAGGTTAGTCCGATCGATTCATTCCCGTATCGTCGAATCGTACGATCGACTTTAATTGGATCGACGTGTCGCCGATTTTTCTTTACGAATTTTCTGTCATTCGGACGGAAAAATTTTCGCGCCCAGTTACGTAACGGAAATTGGAGAACCCGTTAGGAATAAATCAAACGAGGGGCTTATATAAGTTAACATTTAACGCTAGTCGATGCGCGTCTATAAATCGATCGCCACGCGATTCGATTCATCTCGATCGATGGTATCGGCGAACGAGCCTCGGTAGCTCCACCGAAGATCGATCGACCGGTACGCCGGATTCTATCGCTTTCGGAGCTCCCTTTTTTGCGAAATTGTTACACTCACCGCAGGGAATTGAGGTTTTTCGCTACAAAAAACTTCGATGCTGCAATTGCGATTATAATCTATTTATCTATTACAGTTTAACTTGCCTACCGAACGTTGATCGCTCAAATTTTATTTTTCTCATAGTGCATATGCAACTTCAAAAAGTGTTTATGAAAGAATCTATTAGCAAAAATTCCAAGTTAAATAATTCGTAAGGTAATTTTAGTTTGATTCGGGATACCGCCTGAACTTTCAAAAGTGATTCCCAATTTTTTTCTACAATTATTGTCTTCCCGCCCTACTAAAGTAGAAAAGTATACCGTGTGTGGGTCGAACGCTCGAATTTCCATTAGCGAGCCTGGAACGTGTGGGTGCGGAGCGAGTTTCGTGAATCGAGAGAGTGTAAAAGAGAGAGAGAGAGAGAGAGAGAGAGAGAATTATGTTGGTTAAAAATAAACATATTGTATATATTCCCCCTGTCGACGTGGGTGCAGCGTCTTATTAACGGGCGCGTGCACAAGTTGCACGGGATACGTCAAGGTGTCTCGTTATGTACATTGGATACGTGAGATTACGTGAATCGGGACTTCCTGAATGTTTTGCCGTAAAATTTCTATAAATATACTATGCAGCTATACTAGAGTTTCAGAACCTCTCTAACTCTAATTTAACGATGAAGTTTAATATATTCGATTTTGAGTTTTGAAATTTTCATTTGATCTTCATTTGTTTTTTTTTTTCAATTTATTTTCTGAGTCTTGATCACTGTTAGTGGAAGAAGTCGAGTCGATATTAACTTCAATTTTTAGATTTACTCGACTTGTGAGGCGTGTGATGTCTGACACCAGCCGCGAAGGAATAACATGAGACTCTCTCAAAAAATCGTGTGGCGCTCCTCAGCCGCGACTTCCGCTTTTTTTTCTCAGCGCGAGAAAAGACGGAAGAGCGACGAGGATGGCCAGAGAGAGAGAGAGAGAGAGAGAGAGAGAGAGAGAGAGAGAGAGAGAGAGAGAGAGAGAGAGAGAGAGAAAGAGAGAGCGATAAATTTAATCGTAAGAGTCTCGCTTCGCGACTTCTCTTGCTTGTAGGTGTGTATTTTAAAAACTTTATCGCCCCTACGGTTGAGAAGTACCCGAGCGAATCTCTCTTTTTCTTTCGAGAATTCACACAGACGGATTCACGAAAATACGGTAATTGTGTTCCCAAGAGAAATAATGCCACATAAATTCCGCGAGTTTCCTCTTTCCCTGAAGATAATTTCCTCTCGGATTCCAATTTGTCGTTGAATTGCCAAAAACTTTATTCAACATAATAAATGCAGTAAGAATAAATCAAATTGAATACCTCTTCGTAATTTATTTTTATTGCAGTTTTTCAAATGTTCTATTAATTTTCTTTGATAATCAAATTCGTTCGAAATTAAGAACGCGATAATCGGAACATGTAGAGTTCTTGGAGTCGAGTCTAATATAGCTATGCAGATGTGCAATATGGGTCGCGCGCTAGAACGCATTTTTATATGTGCCGGCACGCGTACGACGCATGCGCGCGCTCATCGAGCACGCGTGCTCTCGCACGAGTCACAGTTTACGCGAAATCCCACGTAACGAACCGTGAACTCCGGCAATTTCTTCTTTCCTCGTTCGAGCTCTCGAGTTCACAATTTCGCGTTGCGATACTCGATATGCACGTCACGTTGCACATTTTTTACAATGTTCTTTTTTCAATATTTTTATTCGATATTGTGTATATATTTTATTATTCTAATCAATAAGTGAAAACAAGTAGCGAAACATCGAGAAAACAGCTCACGAATCCGGTACCGCTGGACAATGCAAACACACACCGCTGCATCGCATTATGCAACTGCAATTACATATGCTCGAAACGTAATTAACATACGATCGTATACCGTTCGCATTTTATTTATATTGGCACCGACGTGCCACGTTTGTTCACATCGATCGATCATATAAGTTGTCCCGTCCGATTCGATTTTCCTTTCGATATTTATTTTCACGCGAAATTTATGAAATTACAAATTACAATCGTTGGTATTATTATTGTCATTAGCTGACTTTATAGCCACTGTATTTCATTTTTCATGAAGCAATATTGACGCTAATTCGAATCACTTAAGAACCCCTGAGATGGTTTCTAATTGGCTGAGATAACACCTACGTTAAAGGAAAAAGTGAGAACCGAATTTTTTTCTCAAAATTTCACGATCTATCGACCTCGAGATACGCTTGCGTTCGTTCCGAGACGGCCAGTCGAGTATCGCTCCGGTTCGATCTCATAGAGAAAAATTTGCGCTCATCCCGAGTGCGATAATATCGCACCGAGAGTCCAGTTCGAACGCACTCGATAAATAACCCAATAAACCTGGTGCGTTCCTCGAACGTGACTGACATCTTCGATTCGCGCCACTTCTTTTGTCCATAAACCGAGCTCCATTAAAATTTCATCGGCGAACAATCGTCGCGTTATCGGATCATTTTTCTCTCGACTCCGCGCGATGTATCGGCGAAAATCGGCGGCGTAGCTCGCGAATCGGAAAACGATTCGTGGCTCGTCGCGATTTCGCGCACGCGCAGCCGGATATAATGGGCGTGCGAGCGAGCGAGCGAGCGAGCGAGCGAGCGACCCGTTACGGCTGGCATAACAATGCGTGACGTAATCCAGCGTATACCGGCCTGGGGTCGAATCCTCTTTACCACCTCCGTCGGTATATACGCGAACTCGCTCGCAGGAAAGTGAAACTCTCGGAAACCAGGTCACACCCACATCGGGGAGTAAGATCGGCGTAATAAAGCCGCTTAGGAGCTCCTCGCTCTATACGCGACGTGGATCGCTAAATTCGCTAAGGTCGTCGATTTTCGTTCACTTCGCCACTCTCGATCGTCGATCGAACTTTCGGAGACCTTGGCACGCTTTCCATGCGGATCTACGAAACTGGACTATATATTTTTTTTTCAATCGCGCGATAGACGAACCGGCGATGAAATCGCGTAGGAATTTGGGCCCGAGCGATAAATATTAACCGTGCGTTGTCGCGAATTAGTCATACGCGGCTGGTGTCTACTGAATGAAAATTAAATCGGAATTAATAAGACGAAGAAGCGAGACGATTCTTTGAATTTATCGATTTGCGTTTGATATACGAAGGGCGAATTTCTCTATCGAGCATCATCGTCGTACGAAATGTCAGGATAGCCACGTGGATCCCGCATAGGATCACGTAGTACGTGCCTAGAAGTACGTTGTACAGTTTTTCGTTTTGCCGTGTGGGTGGCGGGAACTCGGCGCGTTGGTAGAGCTGTCCCTAACCCATTTAACGTTCGAGCCAGAATAGAGATCAAGCGGATGACAGCGTGAAATGTCTCTCTCTCTCTCTCTCTCTCTCGCGCGCGCGCGCGCGCTCATTCACGTACACGCACGCGCGCACACCGTGCGAGAAGCGTATATAGAGAGCGCAAGAGATTAGATTGTAGAGCTCCTCTTCCCTCGCGAATGTTTCTCTTTCCTCGCGTTTAATCCCTCGCAAAGATAAATCCTTCTCGCGCGACGGGGCCATTGAACGTAGTCGGATGACCGTATTTTTCTTTTCCTCTCGAAAATTTAGAACGACGATAGAATTTTTGGTACGCCTCGAGTGCTTTCGATACCGAATTTACTTTGAAAATTGCTAAACTCATGGTTGTATCGGAAATTTGCAAGTTGTTAATGAAAAAAAATTTTTTTCAAATAATACCTTGATACTTAAAAAATTTATCCTCATTTACCGCCTTGGATGAGTTTATCGCTGCGTAAAATTTCATTGTAACGCGTTGAACGCGTCATTCATATATATCAACACGATTTATGCGTTTTTCGTTTCATACGTTTACGTATGTCCATTGGAGGTGTGAAAAATACCCGTAGATAAATCGTACCATCGATTCGTTAGTTTTACGTTCGCGTTGACATTCCTAGCCGGCGTTACAGGTGTTAGAGCGGTTTTTTTACTTTCGGTTATTTTACGACGAGCGCGAGGACTGAGCGGGAGCCAAGAGCTTGCACACGCGCGCGACAGCGAAATCTTCATTCTAACCTTTGGCAGGGAACGCGCAACATATACGCCACTTAACGACAAAACTCTTGAACTTTCAAATTTGTTTATTTAAACAGTCGAATAAACAACAGCTCGTAATTTCTCCACACGGAGAATGAAAAATTGCCGTTTCGAATACTTTCGCTAAATAATATTTATAAATTAGTTTAGTTTAAACAATAAAAAGGTAATAATGCATCAAAAACTTATTAGAATTTGATTACAAATGATACATATTTTTATAAATTCTATCAAAAAAATATTTCTAGCTATATTCGAATGAATCATAAATAATTTCGACGATTTTTGTTCTCCACGTACGAATAGAGAGCAGCCGATTCATCCCGGCAATTACAAGCGCCAAAAAAGTACCTGCTGTGCGTTAAAAGCCTCAATTAAAAATAAAAGCGGCGAGAGTAAAAAAACACGAACCGGATGCGAAATGAGTTTTTCGTGTCCGACGCGTTATTCCCCCACCCGGGCGTCTCGGAAAGCGCGCTTTTCACCCTTGGCAAAGCTTCGGATCTAAAACTGGACTGCGCGCGGTGCCCGCGGGGCTCGTAATGTACATACACACGCATTTGTATACATACACATATACATATACATATATACATATATATAAAGACATAAAAACGACAGCACACGGGACACGTGCACGCAGACAACCCGGCGTCAAAACTCCCGCTCACTTCTCGTCTACCCGCCCGAGTTATGTCACATCGCGCATAGCTCCGTGCGAAGTTTCACGGAAATTTCAATAATCCTATTCATACGCTATCACAATTGCTCTGTACTCGGAACAAAGAAACGAGCGAATCGACCGAGCGTTCACTCGGTTACTGTCACGAGGGAATATTTTGGACGGGATGATCGTACGAGGAAGGAATTAACAGTAATAACGAAAATAATAGATATTTGAGAAATGAAATACGCGTTTTGTTTCGGCAAATTTCTTATCTCGTTCATTAACGTAAAACAGCATGAAAAATAATAATAACAATAATATTCAGGTAGTCGAGCGAGAATGTTCGTTACGAGAGTACACTGGCTAAGACCAATTAACGTACGAATAATCCAATTAAAAAATGGAGATCAAGATTGGCGTATCAACGGGGCTTGATTTCGATTAATTAAATCGCGCGCTGTTCTAGAAAACGTGCGTTTATACGTAAATTTCTGAGTATCGGGTGTCGCTAAGCCGGGCCCATTCACCTATTTTCGTACACGCACGCGCTTTATGCACCTGAGACCATTTTCAAGGTAGCCCGCGCGCTCGAGCTTGCGCGCTCGTGTGACGTCACCGCGCGATGACCGAGGGACGCGTGCGCGAGCTTCCGATTCGCGTTTCACGGCCCACTTAGCTCGAGCACGCGCGCCTTATCTCTCTTTCTTTCTCGCTCTTTCTCCTATCTTTTTCTCTCTCTCTCTCTTTCAATTACACGTGTGTAAATAACGAACTTCCGTACGGGAAGAGTCGGAAAATGTACGCGTCGTATCATTTTTTTTTTTTTTTTGTACTTTCGAACACCCACGACGTAATTTTTCATTTTCATTGAAAATACAGAAGGATTTTTTCGCCAAGTTCGATAACGATGAATTTTCATTCATGAGCCTGGTTGACAGTTCTCTCGATAAGGAACACGTGTCGAGGTCGATTAAAATGAGGAAACAAAAATCGTTAATTATTTGGTCAACTCGTTATTTGCATAATTGACAAGGGTACGTTGCAGAAATAATCACGTACTGTTATTGTCTCGAAAGGAGAGTATATTGAAATGCTCGATTGATTGGAAAATTTTTATAATTTTCTTTTACAATGAATAAGATTTTTTACGATCACGAAAAAGCCGAAGACTCAGAGAACTGCACGATGCACGATTCAATTGAAACGCATATTGCTCGATAGTTCCGCGCTTAATTCGAGAAACACTCGTCTAATTGGGTGGCAGGAAGTGCAGGAAAAGCACGCTGTTCTTAGAACGCTCGCTGGACGCAGTCGTGTATTTATAACGAGCTGTCCTTCTCACAATAAAACGCACGCTGACGCAAGCTAAACGATTAATTACGCTAGCCATTAATTACTCGATTCGCTCGATCGTCGACCCCGATTTTCGATAAATGAATTTTCCGATTGATCGAAAAATTTGAACATGAAGGAATCTTCAGCTAGGAATTTCTGAAACGTAATTATAGCGAACATTTTATCCTTCCTCTTTCATATTTTATAAATCATCTCCTCTTACTTAAAAATTTTTTAATTTTATTAATTTATTGCTCCACTCGCTTCTGTTTGAAATGAAGTATAAAAATGTTTAATCCTCTGTAACAAAGTTTTGGTATTTGACGTTTGAGACATAGGAATACAAACATCGTATCTCCCAGTGTATCAAAAAATGTGAAGTATCGGAAAAATATTTTCGCTAAGCGAGTGAAATGTGAATTAGCATATGACGCGTATAACATAAAAGAGAGCAAGAGATGAAAACAATTGTATTTGCACTGAATATTTGTAATCGAACTCACGCGATCGGTGAAACTCAAACATTAGAAGTCTGCCACAAAATTCCTGCTCTCCGAAATTCACAAGTGTAACGACCTTGTCGATTTCCGTTCGAATGCGATTATACTCGTCCGATTCGATCAAATATTTTGGTTGTAGACGCTAAAGACCCTCACGGGTTGGATTCCTCGTGTGCGAATCGAAACAAAACAAACGGTACCGTGTTTTGTTGTTTTCCCACCTTTCGTCATCGCTTACCTGGAAAGCTCGAAGAAATACGCGAAAAACGGAGCTGCTGACGAGGCCTGCGATATTTACAAACGTAACGAGAATTTCACGAGCGGGCTCCTAATTAGAATGCAGCGTCGAGAGTTATCGGCTCGGTTTTCGGTTGCGGGTACCGTTTGACTTTTTATTTTTTTTTTTTCTTTTTTTTGTGTATTTTTTCGTGAGTTATCGGGCCAAACGGGCGAATTATTCGACTCGGGGTCGCTGCCGAGCCATCTCGCTTTCACTCGTCCCGCGATCGATAAGATCGAATGTGAAAAACTTCGTCGCGCGCGGCTTTCGAAAAAATTCCAGGTCCGCACGAAAAATTCTCTGGCTAGGGCGTACGAGAGCCGCGTTTTCGAAAATTAACGACCGTTGCCGAAAAATATCCATTCGGCCTGAGCCGTTAAAAAACAAGCGATTCTCGTCACAGTGCCGTGAACTCGAAATTCTAAACTCTTGGTATTTTTTTTCGCTCGCTCCCCACGATCCTCGAGAGTGGGGTGCGATTACGATCGCCATTGTTTCCGCGAGATGAGGAGAGAGGAAATCTCGAAACGGTAAGAAGTTTGAGGAGATGCTTGTACAAAACTTTTTTTTAGTTCAACCAGCACATTTCTGAAAATCATTAGATAGTGTAGTGGAATGAAAAAATCAAAGTAGCAGAGTTATGAGAATTGCATTCTGAACACAGTTTGAAGAAATATTTTTTTAACTAAATCAATTCTACTAAATTTTATGCATGTTTATTAATGTCGATGATATTTTCGCAAAATGAGAAAATTATATTTCTTTTTTCGAAAATTTAATCAGCGCTCTTTAATTTCGGCGATCGAAATCGGCGATGTTTTCGTTCAAGGAAATCTCAAAACGGCGAGAGTCAAAAGATTATCATGAGGTTTCTAATGTTTATCGAGACGGTTTTTTTTTGTTATCGAGTCGCTATCGCGCGCTCGTATCAAGAGTCGCGCAGGTGGCGATCCGCACGCGCTGCCGAGTGAAAGCGAGCCTGTCGGCGTCATTATCGTGCACTTTTTTCTCAATTCTCTAATCGCTGGTTCGTCTCTTTGCAACTCGTTCAGGGGAACGTATTAGATGAGAAGCCGCGAGAGGTCCCCGGATTATCGGCGCACGGCGGGCCGTTGGCAGTTCCCTCGCGATAAGAGAGAATAGAAGTTTAATTGCGACGAAAATTTTTCCCGACTCGAGTGCTCAGCCGCAATTAGGAATGGTAGAAGAGCCGATCGGAAAATATCGATTCGGGAATTATCCGAGTGAGAAGAGCGTGAGTAACGAATGATGCGTGAAGAACTCGATAAATCTAACCGCGAGAATTATGATCGAGAGAAAAAGCCGAGAATTCCCTGGCTCTTTTTTTTTTTTCTTTCTATCACGGTGCGCCGCGTGTTTTTCCTCGGATGGAAAACTCGGAAAACCTGTTTGTCGGTTTTCGCGACGCGACGTCGGCCGACCGGTACGTACTACGATTGTCTCGTTCTCTATGTAGATGCATGTGTGTATGAAAAAGCGTGTGCGAGTGTCGGTATAGACTCGAGCGCGTGGGTAGCTCGCTTCGGGTACGAGAGAGAGAAGAGGCAGCTAGAGCTCGCGGCTCGGGAATACATTACGGCACATTTTCTTCAATTAACGCACGTATAAAAATAGATTTCGCGTTCGGCGTGTATAATGTCGACTTTAATTTCTCGTGAAAATATTTCGCTTACGGTGCGATGCCGGAAAATTGAAAATGAACGTTGAAAAATAAAATTTAGTCTCAATTTTTTTTATTTTTATGTTTAAACTTTTTGGAACCCCCCCGGAAAATATACCGGAACATTAAGAAATTACTACAACTTATCCGGAAACTTTGTGGAAAATTAAAAATTCAAAATGAAGAATTCTTCTTTTATATTTTTAATATAACTCGTCGAATAATCCGGAAAATTGAAGGAAGAAAAAAATTCCAATGGAAAAACTCATTTTATTTTTCTTCCAGTTTTTCATATTTATTGACTCGATTCCGAGTAAACAGAGGATTTTTCCCGACTGCGGAAACATTTAGCGATCTCTCGCGACGCTCTTTCCCTGCTTTTCCGCGCATCCACGCGTGTGCACGCATTGCGCGTGTATCCTGTCCCGCGCCACCTCTATCCATCTCTCTCGCTCGTTCGCTCTCGACGCACAATGGCGTTAATCTATTTATCTGACTAACAACAAACTTATCTCGTGACTCACTCCATTCCGGTCGATTCGCGTTCCAAGATAGATACAAACCGCGAGCGAGATAGACGGATAAGAAAAGAGAGAGAAAGGAAAACTCATTTCTCGCTTTTCACAATCCGTCTCGGTTCGCCGTTCCTTCTCCCGCGATTTTTCATTCTCGGATGCTCTTGGGAATTCGCAGGACGAACCGTCTTTTGAAAAAAAAAAATTCGCTTTGTATCGCTCGGACCTTCTAGCCGATATATTATCGAGAATTACGAGGCTGAAATCTAGCTTTGCATAAAGAGTTTAAGCGGCTAACCGATCTGGACCTTGGCAGATTTAGAGCTCGAACGCTGTTTGAAGAATCGAGCTTGCGGTATTTGTTCTCTGGATTTTTAATATGTTCTTAATGAAATGAGCTATTCTCGATGCGGCGTCTCTGAATTTTTCTGTGCGCAATGCGGAATTAGATAAAACGAACTCTCTAGTCGAAGAATAAAATTTTCGATAACCGCTGAGACAAAAACGCAAGTATGTCGTGTGTTATGTTCGAAGGAAGTGTTTACTATCGCGGGTGGCCGTGACATAACTCGAAATGATTTTTCACGCACATCTAACGTATATACACGCGGTAATCCAGTGTGATGGAATGTTAATGGTTTCAGGATGTTTTGTTTTCCTCGATGATTCTCAGTTTTATTGGCGAATCTATGAGTGATCGATAGTTATATACCGATAATTACATACACATAAGATAATCATACTTCATCGAATGTTATATCGGGCAGAATATTAGTTACGCCTAATATCATTTTTCACTCAAATGCTTCTAGAAATCTGTAGCAGGGTGCCGCTAAAATATTCGCGATAAGCCAAAATCGTTCAATAAGAAAATTTTCGAGCAAACACGGGAAACTACTTCACACCGGATTCGTGAATTACGAACGAGCCCGTTAAATTCCACGTACGAATCGATTATCAACCCGATTCAATCTCTGCTCGACACGAAAATTGACTGGCAAATATTTGAAAATCGTTTTTCCGCGTTAGTATTGCAAATATCGCTGAATTTTTATTGTCCCGAATTATGCATATTTCGCGAAACACGCACCGCCCACAAAGCGAGAGCGTGAATTATTTTAGAGTAAACACCGTAGGACAAATAATTTCGTATTTGCATTAGTTCAACTGATTTACTTGTTTGGTCAACTGGCTGAATTCACGAGCCGTCGAATTATCATAATGCCTCGCGAGAAAAGTTTCTACTAAGTTTTTTTAATACGCTGGGGAGCTTCCGGTTGATCCATTGACTCGTCCGAATGGCTCTCATTGTTATTCCAATTTTCCTTGAGATGGAGACCTCGTGTCGAGTGTGTATCGACTAATCCTTATACGAAACGAAAGAACGACACCTCGAATGGATTACGACTCGAGGTGCGAAACGAAAAAGGGCAAAGTCAGGCGTGGGGACCAAAAATGAAACAGAGTATTTCAAGTTTTATATCAAAATATATTTGTGCATAGACAAGAAGACAACCGTGGCAGGTAATCTCGTACCTTAACATTAAACGTTTCAGTCATACGCAGAAGGCACGCGTGCGTGATTCGCTTCGAACGAAAAATTAAAGTACCTGAAATTTTAATTGATAAATTTTTTTTATATATATTTTCATATTTTTTCTCAAAAAAAAAAAACATTTACTCCCTCACAGGCGAATCGTCGAACCATAATAATAATAATATTAATAATAATTACAATAATTAATCAAATGAAGCCCGCTTCACACGCGTTGGGTCTATAAATGTAAACGGTAACTCACTCTTGATTGGGGTGGTTCGAGAACCAACCCCTTCGGTAACTTAACAAGAAGAAAAGTAAAGAAAGAGAATAGAACGCGCGAAGCGTTGATTCCGTTTGGATAGAATCTCACGCCAGTTCGTATATTACACGTTAATCTTACAATTATCGTTATTCGTAATATAATGCGCATTTTTTTTAAACTCAGTCGAGTTCGCTCTTGACACTAGAGGTGAAAATTATCTTGCAACTAAAAATAATTTTTGTACGAAAAAATTATTATTAAAAACATCTTCTCGATTAGCCGTTAGCGAACTCTACTGCTAGTATTAATTCGTTTAATTAACAATATTAAAAATTCGTCACACGGAAAAACTGGTTGAGGTCGGAATCGTTATTAAATACGTGGAAAAGAGAGACGACAGCGATAAATCAAACTGGAACCGCGTTCGTCTCGTCGCGGCGGAAGATTTCAGCGGCTCGTGGATTCGGCAAATATTTATTCGGCGTTCGCGCATGTAACGCGAGCACCGAGCACTATTCGCGGCACGGGACGACCGACGAAAAGAGATTTTGGAATCGAAATTTGGGAAAGAATGTTTGTAAATTCGCTCGAAAAATTCATCGCTGTCGTTTTTACTTTTTCACAAATTATATTTTTATTTTCCGTGTATAACAAAAAAAAAAAATAGTCTATCGACGCACGTTAAATCACACACACTCGCACATTCTTTATCTCACGCTCGCACGCACGCGTAAATCCCACTCGCACGTGTTTGTGTATATGTATAATAATCATTCTTCTAACAAAATATATTATCTTCTTTATATGTACATAATTATTTTTTTTCGTAAATATATATATAT
>NCVS01001130.1:0-49755 GCA_003055095.1 Goniozus legneri | reverse complement strand
TATATAATAATAATAAAATTAATAAGAGCTATATAATACAAGGTCGTGTGTACAAAGTGCGCGCGAAAAGAGTAAAATTCGAAACGCGTCCCCGGTCTCCCTCGAGAGAGGATGTAACGTACGAAAGAGCGATCGGAAATTAAAATTCGAACGATTTTCGAGTAACGAGATCGATACAAAATTGAATCGATCGATGAACGCTCGATTTTCGGCATTTCGTGATCTCGCTCTTTCTGAAATCGGACGGTACCCAGTCTTGCGAAGAGAATTTTATTGAAAGAGAGATTAAGCGAAAGGGTAGACAGTTTCGATAAAATAGACAATCGTAGTGTAAAAATTTTCCTAACGTCGAGATCGAGGCACTTTCGGTTTACCGATACGAAAAGACAGAAAGAGAGAGAGAGAGAGAGAGAGAGAGAGAGAGAGAGAGAGAGAAAGAAGAGAGGGAGGAGAGAGAGAGAGAGAAAAAGAGCGAAAGAGAGAGACAGAGAGAGAGAGAATAGAATTCGACAAAGAGGGATAGAGTTGACGAACGCGTTATACGTCCGATCCGCTCCGAAACCACGTGTTCAGCTACGAGCTGACGGTGGAGGGGAGCTCCTCGTCTTTCCTCTTCGAGCTCGTCCCTTCGTATACGTATATTGCACGAGATAAACCAAAATAGGTTTCAGTCCGTGAAGTCGCATTCAACAATCCACCGAACTAATCCCAATACTGATGCTCGAACGATCAGTTTTGTTCATCGCGTCGAATGGTTCTCTGCCCGAGAGCATTCGTTTAATGAAAAATACGCATTGACACGCGTCTAGATTATCCAGGCTACATGGGTCCCACCGCGTGTTGCTGGAACTGATCGAGATGCCTCGAGATCTCCCTGTGAAGCTGCTCTGGTACGACACCCACACTGCTGAACAGCGACCTTAGCACATTCAACTCCTCGGTCAGCAGCTCGATCCTCTTCTTCAGCAAGTCGTTGTCCTTAACCAACAACTTCACCTTCTCCTCGGTCTCCCTCGACCGAACCTTCGCCTTTTCGCGGCTCTTCCTCACGGCGATGTTGTTGCGCTCTCGTCGTCTTCTGTACTCGTCGCTGGCCTTGTCTATGGCCTTCGTTTGCTTTCTGGCAACGGCCGCGGCGGCTGCGCTCGCGTGATGCTGGTGAGCCATCACCGGCTTCATGGGACCGCGAGGACCCTGCTGGTGAACACCGGCGCCCGGGTGACCTCCGGGTACCGTCGAGGGTGTTAGGGTGGTGAACGTTGGTCCTGCGTTTGTGAAACCGCCATTGAGGGCTGGATTGTAGCCGCTCGGCGGATACTGAGGACAGTGGCGTCTGTAGTCCGCCGGGTCCAGGGGTTCCTCTTTGATGCTGGGCGATTCCGAGCTCGAGCTGTTGCTGTCGCTGCAGCTGTTGCTGCCTTGGTGGTAGCTGGCCCCGCTGTGCACCGGCTGGGGCATGTAGGCCAGGGTTGTGCGCGGGTAGCCCGTCGTTCTGACGTGCTTGACCGTGCCGTTGCTGGCGCCCAGCATGTCCAGCAATCCATCGTTGAAATGACTGTCGTCTATGAGATTCTGCAAGTCAAGAGATATCTCGGGTGTGTTGAGATCCGTCAGTTCACCGGCGGCCGCGCAGTGTTCCGCGTATTGCTGGTGAACCGCTGCTTTGCTGGCGGCAACCTTGCTCACGACCGAGCCGTTCTGTTGCTGATTGTGGTTGTGATTGACCTGCATCGAATTGTTGTTGTTGTTTTGGTTGCCAGCACCGTTCGTGAGCACCTGCTGGGCTTTCTTTAGCTCCGCGTTACCCTGGCTCTGGGCCTGATGGGCCGCGGAATCGTACATTACCGGTGATTCCATTTCCCTCACACGCACATCACAATAAAAAGTCTTGATTTTGAAGAATTTCAATGCGGTCGACTCTCAAAGAGTCAACCTTTCGCCTCTACCGGAAATTCGAAAGAATTTCCAAAAAAAAAAAGAAACCACAGCGGGACAAACACTGCCGCGACTCACACGCGAAGTTCCTCGCTAATTTTTCTTTTCCACCCAGAAAGTTGGCGAGGTACGATCTCTGACACCGGTCCAAGTGCTATTCCGAAGTCGAGGACAACCTCTGCGCACAAAATTTTCGGCGAGCTTACGAGCCTCCGTGAAAAATCCGCAGCGCGAGTATCAACTCGGTAAGTGATAACTTTGAACGCGGTTGTATCGTTTTTAAATAAATTCTTTCGGCGTATCGTCGAGGAACGTCGACGATACTACTCGTGCGAGAAATAGCGCGCGACTGAGTCGCTTGGCGGCATGTCGCAAGCTTTCAATGTGCCGCGCAAAAGGCGCGCGATCGCTCTCCCGTGGCGCATGCGCGCTCCTAATTCCCCCCACCCTCGGGGGATTCGCGGCGTGGTGCGCTAGAGCGCGTCGGAGAAGCGCGAGTTGTCCACTAGATTCCCCCCAAGCCTCCTCGCTTCTTTGCCTCGTTGCGCATGCGCAACGAGAAAGGTTCCCCCTCGCCCCCGCCGCGGTAACTCTTCTTCCCCTTCCCCTCGCTCGCACGTTCATCGGACTGTCCTCGTCTAACTCGCTGTCCCTTCGATTCTTTTTTATTCGTGACTTTTCGTCTATTTCACTCTATCTTGCTCCCAAAACTCCTTTTCAACGCGTTTCACCGTTTTTTCCTTTTCTCTCTTTGTTTTCGTAAGCCCTCGCATTTTCGTTCCAGTTTTCTGTAATATCGTCTGGTTCACCTCTCTCCCACTTTTCTCGCTGTTAGCTCGATCTCATTTTTTTTCAGTGGCCTTTTTCGTGGATCTAATTCGTTTGGATAAACCTTTCTCGAGGTTGCGATTGATTTCTTTTTGAGACTTTCTCGGTCTTTCGGGTTCTCGTTTTTACATTGTTCTGGTATTTTTTGTTTGTATAATTTTATTTTTCTATGCCAAAGTTCTAGATTTTTGGGCATTACGCAGAGAGATGTAAATTATCCATCGACTCAACAACGATTTCAGACTAAATGTTCAATCTTGACACTTGACATCTTCATTCCGAAAAATTAATTCTGGCCAAAGTGAAATCTGTCACTCGGTACACCTCGTACTACGTGATTATTGACACGTAAAAACGAACGGTGCAGCTTACATGCGAAATACATGTATTACATCATCTATCGACAAGAAGGTTTTCGATAAATCGTAGGTGTTAGATAAAATTTTGCAACAACAATGATAAATTAGCTTCCAATATTCTATTAAAAGAAATGGCAATAATTTTAAATTTTCAAAACTATCAGTTCTCGTGTTATTATTTGATTTTTCAATTTTTCTTCAGAATTATGAAAATTTATAAATGGCCTTAGAAATAAAGAACAGTAACTCGAATATAATTATAATAAAATACTAAAATAAATTGGTAATACTTGGATTTGAATTATAATATGATTTTACTCTAATTTTCATAACAAATATTTTATAACAGAATAGTTGTCATCTTAATTGCATGGATTTTCGTGGATTATGCTTTGCAAATCTAAGAGGGATTTGATTTCCGGAGCGTTGATCAAGATCGCGGCGGTTGCAGGTGGTTAACGAGCCGCACTCCGGGACGGCACCGTTTTCCAAGCAACTTTAGGACTCGGTTCCGTCAGCCATTTACACGATATTGCGCAACACGTAGTAATCGATCCTCTAACGTGTCAATTAAATGAAATTTCGTTCGTTAACCGAGAAGAGCGATGCATCGCTTCGAAATCGGAAATTTAGAAACCATTTAATGCCCTGTGAGTGAAAATCTGACAAATCCTCGTATCGAATTTGACGAAGAGTATTGCACACCTATAATTAAGATTATACTCGAGTTAGTGTCTAGATGATTCGAACGAACTCACCAGACAATGATATTATCATTTCTAATCTCCGCAATAACGCTGATTTGAAGAAATAGTATTTTTTTTGTTATTAAAAACGTCGTTTTAAGAGCAATTTTAGCAGGATTTTTAATACTCTGAATATTTTTAGCGCAAAGTTCTTCAGTAACCCGAGATAACTCCGTAAGTTCTATTACGAAGTTAATTGAGTTAGCGTAATAAAAAAAACTCACTCGAAATTGCGCTAAAAAAGATCTATTCTCACTTATCGCGATTTACCTACAAGGCAATCGGGTTCCTAGCGCTATCTCTGATAAAAGTTAACAATTGCGTAGAGCGTCTCGGCGGTAAATACACCGACACTCTACATTGTTATTAATTTTTATCAGAGATGACGCCACGAGTCCGCGTCGGTAAATGTACCGACATTAACCGCTCATTAGCGGTTAACTTTATGCCGCACGAGCGTTAACGGAGATTGCCGAGAACGGACGAATTTTATCGTCGTGCTAACTACAATAAAAAAATTTCGGTGATCTTCGCGTCACGACGAACGAACACACGCGTACGTATATTCACTCGTAGTGAAGCATAAAATTTTGTTTTGAACGTATCGGATTCTTTCACGGTGATTTATCGACAATCGCTTAAAGTGAGCGTCAGACTTGCAGGAACGACAATTAATCGAGGTAAGAGCAATTTGTGAAAACAAGATAGCTGTTTCTTTACGCATTTTTTTGGGGAAAGAGAGGAAAAACAAAACGAACGGGTCCGCCTTTTTCAGTTTGGCCCTCTTTCGATTTGAAATGCTCTTGACGGGTATTGCGAATAAAAATACGCGTATTGTTTACTGCTAATATCGAGATCGACATAGACGCTAATTCTTCGGTACTTCGGAACCGCTCGATACATCAAAATTGATGGAAAATGTTTTGACAGAAAGCTCCGAGTACAAATTTTTCGATCATTTTTTGCGTGTTGCGTTGGCGTTTCTTATTTGGCATAACCTCGAAAAAGTCAAACGCGTGTAAACTTGCCCTTATTTACGTACTTCGTTTGTACCGTTATTCGGTTTCATAAGTTCTTAACGCCAATCGGCTCAGATTGTATTGTTGTCGATTGATTAGGAACTAGGTTGAGTTTCAATCATTGTTTTCATCATAGCTTCTTGCTATTGATACAGGTTGCACATTAAGTCAGTGAATCAATAATGGCAGGAGAGCAACAGCAATTTTTTCTCAAATGGAATGATTTCCAATCTAATATGGTATCATCTTTCAAACATTTGAGAGATGAAAAAAGTTTTACGGATGTGACGTTAGCTTGCGATGGCCAAACATGCAAGGCTCATAAAATGGTACTATCTGCTTGTAGTCCATACTTCAAATCATTATTAGAGGTAAACCAATCTTTTATATTTGTCATGTTCAGTTATAGTATATTTATTGCGATATTCATAACGAGATATATTTAATCAAATTAGGAAAATCCGTCCAAACATCCAATTATTATATTGAAAGATGTAGCGTATAGTCATCTTCAAGCAATTCTGGAATTCATGTATGCTGGCGAAGTTAACGTTTCGCAAGATCAGCTACCTGCTTTCCTTAAAACGGCTGATCGACTCAAAGTGAAGGGTTTGGCTGAGGCTCCAGGTGCCATAAAGAGGGAAGGCTAGATTTCAGGTTGAATAATATTGGTAAGTTTTATTCGTGAGAATTGATTATTTTGTTTTGTTTCATATGAAATTTTGAGATTCCATTTTGGAGCTAGATTGTACTTTTACAATTGCGTAGATTGAAAATGACCGATACAATGTTTTAGGTGTTTGGGAAGCATGCGGACTGAAAAAGTGTTACAATGTAAAGTGATTGCGCAAAATACATACCATACATATGTACACAAACTTATTAAGCGTGCACAACTCAGTGTCCTCTGGTTCATGACTCGGATCAACACGTCGACAATGTAAATTACACCCATTTTCAACCTCAGTTAATGTTACTGTTGTACCGAATCTTTACGAACATGGTAGAAACTAAATGTTGATGTTTGTCTTGAACCCATTGCGTCACAGTGATGCAACAACATTAATTATTTTTTTAAAACATAGTGCAGAAAAAGACGAACATGTGGGTCATGGTAGTTTACAATATACGCTGTTCGGGGAAGTTTTGTGAAACAGATGTAAATTTTAAGATCGTTACAATCGGCCACAATCGGAAATTGGTCTTGCAATGCAACGCTGAAAATTCTGTTAAATAATGTGTTCACGAGGCAATGAATCTCGGAATGTTCTTGCTATAAATAAATTGTAGTTTTTCAGAGATTGTTGTTGTACGTGTATTCATCGCTTTGACATCGGTAAAATAATTATGAATTGAATGCACTATACGAGAAATATTGCCTCGTAATAATATCAACAACTTTGCAAATACCCCGGCCATCTATTCAGAGAATTTTAAATCAAGTTTACTGGAAGACGTAACACGTGTACAACACATTCCTCTCTTTGCCATCAGAACATTGAAAGCTGTTCTTTTTTACTAACACAAAGAAAACTATTTTACAATTTTTTACCACACGATTGGTCTTTGTTACATCTTCTAGTGATCATGATTTTTTACTTAACCAAATACTGCCAGTATTTGTACCGGCGTATTCACAATATTACCGATAGACCAAATTTATTTATGATAATAATATATTAAGGGTTGATTGTCTTAAACTGAGGGAAGATTATTGTAATATAAGCGAAGCAAACTTTTGTAAGGTGGGAGCGCACAGTTCCTCTCCCCTCTGAAAAAAATATATCAGGACAATTAGAAATTGAATTCGAATCAGGAAGCATTATCGAGTCAAAAACAGGTAGTTCAATCAATATGGAATTATTTAAAAGATTTGTTAATTTTTCTTTTTTTTTCTAATACCTATTTACAATAGTCATTTTATTCAATCTAAAATCTCAATTTCCTCTTCTAGCGATGTAGCGATTTAATATAACGCAGCTTTTCTCTCTTCGTGGTTACTTGATTGCTATAACCAATCAATTCGTAATAAGTTGTCAATTTTGAGTTACTGACTTCAATTTGCTTCTCTTATTGATTGAGTATATCATTTATAAATTTTTTGTCATTAGTATGCTTTCACGACGTAAAAATTAATAATTATTATTAGCGATTCTGGTAATTGTGATGGGTTACAGCCCTTTATGTATTTCATGCGGTAACATCGAGTTTTGTTTCCTAAAGGGAGTAATAATACTTAATTGATTTATATTGACCAATCGAGACGAAGATTGTTCCGTAAAGAAAATTCGATTTGAATTTTAATCAGCGTTCTATTGTGCAAGTACAGTCTGTATTTTATTTTATTTTTATTATTTCTAACGAATGCGCATTGTCACAAATTGATGAATTTCATTAAATATCGAGATTATCGAGGCCAGTACGAATCAAATGGTCCTTGATTTATGACAGCAGACGAATATGTTCAAAGTGGTTGGGTTTAGTTCCTAGAAAAGCATCAGACATTTCCGATAGTCGAATATGACTCGTTTTAATGTCTCATCAACTCTTATGTCGAGTAAATACATATTAAACATGATAGAAATATCTTTAAACCTTTATAGGGCTCAGTTCGCAATTTGTTAAGACTCCTTTTTATTTAGTCATATTTTTATGCGAATAACATAAGTATTTTGTTTAACATAGAAAATTGGCCAGATTCGATGAAATATTGTATTTTAAATTTTCTCGAAAATTTTTAAATATTCGTAATGCATCCTACTATCTTTTTCCATAACTTTGATGTACTGTTGTATGTAAGCGTGCTATAAGCTTCATTCATTTTTCATTTCTTCTTTGAAACTAACGTTATTTTGCTATTGATATGACTCGATGATGATTATGATAAAATGTTAAGAAAAAAAAAAAAATAAATTGTGTAAATATACGATATAAATGATTGGTACTTATTACCCGAATTTTCAAATTTAAGAATAAAAAACATTGACCATTATGAATTAATAAATTTATTAAAATTACGTTACAAGAATACATTTTTTCTTGTGATAAATGCATCGCGCACACATTTCTCATTTCACGTTTGTCATATCGTGTGCGTTGATGAAATCGGTGGTTTTAAGAATTATCTAACTGATTCACAACCAGTTTTAAAGATTATGTAAATACTGTATCTTAACTTTATTCGTTTACGTCACATGAGTATAAAATTTACGTACAATATTATGTATAATCCTTCATTCAATAACTCTCATTGTCGAATTTAATCTTTAGGCGCTGGAAAAGAACAAACGAATTTAATTTTGTGAATCGATTATGAACTTGGTAGAAACTTACGAGGCACATTATTGAAATTAAATACAGCATATTTAGGAGCAAATCGGGCATTCCCGCCTATAATATTAGCAGAATCATCTTCATCCGCGATACTGAATGTTCCCATTGTGCATTCTTCGTAAGTCGGTGGGGCTGCAATTTATATTAATTCATATTTTCATTTTTCTATTACGAGATGTAAGAAACATTAACCAATTACACCTTTATGTATAATGGTGAAAACGGTCAATATTTTTGTTTTTCATTCTTACGTGATTCCCATTGCTGTCGACTGAAATTCGATGATGGCTCTGGTATTAGTAAACCGATCGATGCGTTCGATCTATCCGCGCTCTCGTAAGATGGACATGGTTCAGCGTAATTATTCGATGGATCATTAACGCGATTGGGTACATTTCGATCTTCAATATTAGGTAGACCAAGTAGTGAGTGAGATGGTGCAGAAGCTTCAGCCGGTGGTGCACTCGGCAAAAAGTCAGAACGTGTTGCAAGAGGAATTGTCCCAATCAAAATAGGGAATTTTTTTACTCTTTTTCTGTGCCTGAAAATCAATTTTCAACATTAAAGGAAAATAATGAAAATAATGAAATGTACGCTCAATATTTACCAGCCAGTGGTCCAAATACTGACTATTAATTTATAGTTTAGATCTATCAGTTCGCAATGTTTCAAACCCGATGGCGGAATAGGAGGTATAACAAATCGAAAATATAGTTCACCAGTTTTGGGAAACGGTCCACGATCAATATTCTCCAAGATTACTTTTTTATCAGTTTTTGTGAATGTACTATTTTTAGTGTAGAAGTTCAATTTCTAAAACAAGATTTGAGAGAATGAAAAATATTGCAGATACTTGGCCACTCTCATGAAAAGATTTACCTGATTCATTCTTACGATCACTTTACTGATACCAATGCTAACGGACTTCATGTCATAATTGAATTTCATGTGCATTGGCTGGCCAGGAACATAACCAGACTGTGGGGACATTATGCACCCTGTTAATTCCCCATCAGAAAAACAACAATTATTATATGACTCATTTACGCCCACCTCAATCGGCACCTGATAAAAAAATTCAAATTTGATTTGCAATTAAGGCAAAAATTAATAATATTCACTCACACATTGTTCTGGGTAATCGTTCAAGTCCAAGGTATTGACAACGGTGAATGCACTTTTCACCTCCCAATCTGGGGCCCATGCAATATCTACTGCAGCTTTTATTGTGTACCTGATGTACCCATTGTAGTGTTCAAAACTGCAGGGTAAATCTTGGGGTAGTCTGAAAGTGAATGGATATTTGTGCAATCCCCCTGGCAAGTCGATATCATTATCACCTGTATGGGAAAAGTCATTCGAATTCTTCTTATATTTCCGTAAAATAGAGATCTTTAATTGTCGTTATTCCGATTGAGTTTCAGCAAAAAAAATAAAGTTGATCTTGATATACAGATTCTATGACCAATGATTTTATTTTTTGTACTTTTTCATAAACTCATATAACATTGTTATAAAAACTCACCCCCTGAATGACCAAATACGTAGACGGTATTGGAAAAGTAATTCTCTGTTGCTCGATGATTGTTTTTACCACGTTTAAAATGAATATAGGATTCTCCTTTGATCGACACCTTGACACCTGAGCGAAGTTCGAAGAATGATCAGTTGATGAAGATGAAACGATTGACAACCTGTTAGTTAAATCATTATTCGGAATTCGTAATATTTTCACTTTTCTCATCTTAAGTATTGTGCAGAATAACGTTCTCTTTGAATATAATATTTTTTAAATACGGAAATGAAATTATTTCAAACATTTTCAACACTCTTAAATATCGATTATTCTCTCATACACCGCACGCTATCGTGTTAAATACACCGTAATCACGATGCGCGTAATATGCAACAATGTGGGTTAACCTTGAATTGTATATCGTAGTGCCTCGTTTTTTTAGAATGATTATTTGGATAAAAAAATTCTCAGAAATCGAGAGTATGCTCCAATTCGTCGATGAAATGTCATCGCGAGGTCTTATGTACTGATTGTACAGAAAAATTGTTTTATATAGTTCGACGAATTTTCACGATTAAAAAGGCATATTGTGAATTGTAAAATTTCCGATCTTATCAACAAGCTACATAAACTCAGCACGTATCGAATGTAGATGTTTGTATGCAGATGGTGCTCACAGACAAATGCATTTAAATTCCAATACGATTTAATTATACGAACGCACTCAAACAGCTTGATACTACCTCTCACGAGTTTCGACCCCGAAGTTTCCAAAATAATATTGCAATTGACGTTCTCGCCGGCCATGTAAGTCTCGTCTGGCCGGTCGTGCACAATCTTGAAGGAAATAAGAGCCGCTGACATTTTCGAGCACGCGGAGCGTCGGTCTGTCGTTGGTGATGTTCGCGCGGCAACTCGCAATGTAGTAGTAGTTTCGCGTGATCACTCAGTCGCGAGCATGCGCGTTCGATAGTTACGTGACTATAGCGCTCACTCAAAGTAGAATCGCGCCAAAATCTACGATACTGTTTCGGAGAGTTCGTTCATAGTTGTAGTCATTTTTTGTTACTGTAACTATAATTTTGCCTTTCTGCGATAGATTCTTTCGCTAAGAAAAATAGTAAGTTAAAAATTTGTTTAACGTAGAATTTTATGTTTATAAGATGTTGTTTTTCTTTACTAAGAAAAATCGTGAGTCGAATGAAACATTTTATTGAGTAGAATTTTTAATTAATAATTAATACGTTACTGAGAAAATAGTTTAAAGTTTTTGGATAGTCTGAATGATAACTTAGATAGAGTGTGATGTCAAAAGCGTGATTGTATAGAAGCCTCATCACGTGCTATGAATTCTTGCGTAAATATTAATTTCGGTGAAGAAAAACGGCATAACAGATATTGTCACTTATCAATGAATCGATACCTGATCCTATACGTCATTTTTTCACAGGCGTATGGGATCATATAACTGTACAGTTAGATGAGTGCCACGCCTCTATGTGACGTCGTGTACTCAAAATAGATTCCTTCATTTACTGACTTTTCATTATCTATATTAGTTGTGATTTTCCATAGCGATAAAGCAATGCGATGCAAACTCTTTTTTTTTTATCAAAAATCGTTAGTACTTATAGAAATATTGTTTCATTAAATTAAAATTTAAAGGGATTTTGAGAATAGACTCCTTTTACACATCAGGAGACTCTGAAACAGATAACGAAGAGTTTGTTTTCATTATTATACGTGATTCGTTGGTAATTCATGAATTTAAAAACAAAAATTATTCAAGAAAAAAGAGAAATTAAATATAGGAATTTAATTTTCTAACTTTTTTTCCTAGTTCTAAAAAATACTCAAAAACTTACGAATTCTACTAAAATTAAAGACTGGATATCTAGGCGCGAAAGATCTATCCGCGCCTAGAACATAACTAGAATCATCTTCATCCATGATAGTCTCCGCTCTAGCCATGCATTCCTCGTAAGAAGGCGGAGCTGAAAATTTTCAAGTCAGAATATACAAAATATTCGGATAAACAATACGAAAACTCACGAGTTTCCCATAATCGTGAGAGTCGATTGGGCGAGCCAACTCTGAAGCCCATGGAGCTCGATCTGGAATTTGGAAACGCAGCGCCGCTATAAGACGGGCATGGCTCGGTGTAATTTCTCGATGGCATCTGAACGAGCGGAGTAGAATGATCTGGCTCATGCTGGACCGACGGTGGAGAAAACGTATAAAATCGATGAGCCGATGGTGTACCAGGTGTAAGCACAAGTGGATGAGTGCCGATCATGATGGGAAACTTCTTCGTCACTCTTCTATGACTTTTCATGAAAATGTGATCTACGTTAAAATTCAATTCAAGATAAAATAATTTTAGATAGTTACAGTCCATTGGTGTGAAATACGATGATCAGTCTGTAATCCAAATCGATGAGGTTGCAGTTTTCTAGGTTTGATGGTGGTACTGATGGTATAGAGAATCGGAAGTCAACTTCTCCAGATTTTTCAAAGGGTCCGGTGTTCTTGGTCTTCAAGATATTATGTTTGGATATATGGGTCCTTTTGCAAGGTGTTTGAGAATGGAAGTACATTTTCTTGGACACGCATAAAACGACGATTAATGCTTCGCGAAGAGGAATGAAGAATGAAGTTTACCTGTTCTATACGTGCGGTGATTTTTCTAAGATTAGTGCTATCGGATATCACGCTGAAAGTGATTTTCACATTTAGTGGCTGTCCTGGAACGTAACCGGCAAATGGTGAAGTTATGCAGGCTCTAAGTTCACCAGCAGTAAAACAACAACAGTTGAAGTACTGTTCTTCGACATCAGCCTGAATCTCAATCTAAAACAAGGGATTTAAATATTTTTTTCCTCGTAATCTTTCAAAAAAGAAACTCACGCAGTTTTCTATGTAATCGTTCAAGTTTAAAGGTCTGATAACGGTGAATGCTCTCTTGACCTCGTGATCGAATTTCCACGGTCTGTCGACAGCGGCTTTAGCCGTATACCTAATATGACCAACAGGGTGCTCAAAACTGCAAGGTAGATACTCGGGTAATTCGAACGAAAATGGATAGGCGTGACGACCCCTCGGTATATCGATATCCGCAACACCTTTGGAGTATTTTTAATTATTCGGAAATGGATAAAAAAAAAAACAATGAAGTTTTGAGTGAGCTGAAAATTGTTTTATTCAAAAATACTTATCTAATTTGTTATTATATAAATTTTAAAATATTAAAGAATGAATATCGTTTTATTGGTAAGTTCAAGATTCGATAATTGAATCTTTGTAAGAAAATTCTGCACTAGAATATATCAAAAACTCACCCCCTCGATGACCCATCAGATACTGCGTGGTCGAGAAATAAATTTCTTTGCCACGGCACTTCTGTTTACCACGAGGAAAGTAAACGTAGACCAATCCTCTCATAGTGAGTTTCACACCTAAGTGAAATGATGATTATTAAATCCTTAAAATTTCATAGAAACTTTAATCTCATTTAGATTAAAAACTTTGATAAAATCAATCGTGATTTTGTGCATCTTAGACGGTCATTGGCGTGTTGATGTTTATGGCAAAGTGGAACGGAGACGCTCGTAGCAACGCGTTCTCTGTGCGCGGGAGTGTCGTTGTTACGTCGCAGCGGCGCTCGAGTACGGACCAGACTGGCGCCAAACGCTGGCAGGTCAGTGCGTCGCGAATTGATTAATTTCGTCGCAAGCGTTTTTTTTTTTATTTGTTTCAAAATAAGCAGTTTTCTTATGAAGGAATATCGAAGAGTGAAATGAAGGCAAATGACGAAGCTGAACATTTCAAAAATTAATCAAGAAGAAAAATAAAATTACACACCTGTCACAGCATGAAGCTGAATGAAAGCACCGATGAAAGAGAGGACAGAATCAAAATAACTGTCGTTATAAATGAAAGATTCAAAAATAATATATTAATTTCCAATCAAAAATTTCTCAGCTGGGCGAAAAAGTGGATAATTTTATACCTCTCACTCGTTTTGGTCGCATTATGTCGAGAATCACGCTACCTCTGACGACTTCACCCGGCCAGTAAGTCGCTTCCTCGCGCTCAAATTCAATTCGAAAAGACAACAGAGACGGCATTCTGTCCTGGAATAAATTTCACAACGACGATGGGAGACCTCGATCGGGATACGCGTCGATTCGTATTCTGGAACGCTTCGGTGGCACTACGTGCTCTAATTTCGTACAAGTTTTACCGCGCATGCCCGCCAAATCAGTCACGTGACTGCCTTTTATTTGGACTCTTCGGTCTGGAAGATGAAATATTTGCAGATAATTGCTCTCCAATCAGAACTCTCCTTCAACTTTATTATTCTGTGATTACATTTCATTGATGAACGAGGCTTGTATTTAGTCGTGTAGACTCGTTTGTGGTAATTCATTACACATAGAGAAAAAAATTAGAATATTTACCATTCTACGTTGTAACCAATGTCGTACAAATAAATTCGTAAATAATATTATGTGAATGATTATGTGAAAATCATCGTTACTACGTAACGTAATATTGGTATATGAGTTTTTGGAGCTTATAAAAAATTCTTAACATTAAAATGAATGGTAACTTTACCACCAATTACAATTAAAAACACAGTTCACATTGTTATCAACTTTAATATTTCCTTGAAGATCGACTTTATCTTTATTTTTCTCGTCATCTTTCGTAGAAATCGACATCATCTGCAACATTTATAATATATTTCCAGAGTTAAATTCTATTAAAAAAATATGTAAAAATTATTATCTTAGATTTTGGAATGAATACACACACATTTAGCTCGAGTTATATTTATAGTTACATTTACCAATGAAAGAATTCCATGGAAAAAATTATTTTAACAGTGTGTGTTTACCTTTCTCGCAAGCTCCTCGTAGCATTTGTGTACTCCCTCGGCAGTTTTGGCGCTTATTTCTGCGTAAAGCGCGTCATTCCTCCCCGCGAACCCCCTACCTTCCGCAGCGGTAACTTGTCTGCCGGATAAGTCAACTTTGTTGCCAACCACAATCTTCGCGACATCGGGATTATTGCAATAGTTATTCAACTCGTCAATCCACATTTCTAATCTATCGAACGAAGTTCTGTTGGTAACGTCATACATCAAAATAGCACCTTTACCGTTCCTATAGTAACTCGGCGATAAGGTCCGAAAACGATCTTGGCCGGCTGTGTCCTATAGAGTAAATCCTCGGTAGCGATTTTATTTTCTAATTTTATTTGTATTTTTCTCACCCAAATTTTCAATTTCACGGTTTTTCCGTCGATAACGAGTTGTTTTACTTTAAAATCCATAGCTATGGTATTTTGAATACACGGATTGAATTCGTTGTTCGTGTATCTCAGGAGCACGCTGGAATTGTAGAAAAATTAGCTGTATCTTTGAGATTTCGATTATTTTAATACCTTGACTTTCCAACGTTGGAATCGCCGATTACGAGAACTTTATATGATTCCCCATCGGATCCCATGTTTGTAATTTTATATTTATTACGTATTTGTTGTATAAATTTCTTATTTGTTATACCCCTTACGAATAGCACTGCACTGACAGAACGTGATGCTCCGCGGACTTCGATATTATCGACGAAAAATCCTAGGGAATTGGGACTGAGGTTGGCAATGCGGAGATAAGAAGATAGTTACTTTGCTTCGGTTGTAAGACTGATGGGGTTATTTGCTTAACACGCAAAAAATTTCTCCATGTAATTCGAGCTAAAAAATTATTATCCTCAATAAGTTAAAAAATATTATCCATTAGCGCGTAGAAATACATTTTCTAAATATAATTTATTATTAATTAATAATTATTAATAAACCCATTATTAACGAATTTTGCTAATAATTTTTAAACATAAACATATCAAACATATATTCTGTGTTTGAATATTAGAGTATTTTAAATGTGTTTAAGTATTAGAGATTAAATTTCTGTACTACACTTCTCGCGCTATGCATTAAGTAATATGAACATCATAGACAACAACTGATTAGTACCGGGGGTAATCCTACCTTCACTTATATACATATGCCTTCAGCTTCAATGGCGTCTCTCTATCGCACAGTATTTCTTAAGATAGTCATAATAAAAACAAGAATCCAATAATTATTTAATATTTGTGAGATAAATGGTTCATTCCCGTAAAAAAATTTTCGAGGGATCGTTTTATTTTGCTAAATACTATTAGAGTACAATATTTTAGTTCAGAGGCTGCGCCTACTTTCTGAAACTGCATCCAAGGTCCTCAATTACAAGATTTCCTGGTAAGTTCTTTCATCCCCTCTTCTCGAGCTGAGAAATTTTACACCATGCTGTTATGGCATGGTATAGCAACACTATGGCTCGGCGCTCAGTCAAACAATTTCTCTAGTCACGTGCAGTTCGAAAACTATTTGTTCTACACCATTACATATTATTCAAGTTTTTTAAATAATTCTAAAATGAAATAACACTGTGATCGATTATATACAAAATAGCGATTTTTGTTAACAAAATGTCTAAAGTGAAAACATTCAGAATTGTTATCATAGGCGACACCAACGTTGGAAAGTCAAGGTAATTTAATTCTTATTTTATGGAGATTTCAAAAATTGAAGTAAATATTACTTTCAGTTCGTTGTTAAGATTTACGGAGAATAAATTCAGGGAAACGTTACGTAGAACCGTAATTACAGATTTCAAAGTCGTAAAAATGAAATTTGGTGATAAAATAATAAAGCTTTCGATCTGGGTGAGTACTTTAATTTTCAGTAGTAAATATTTTAATAATATAGAAATTTTTATTCTCGCGTAGGACATGTCCGGGCAAGATCGTTTTCGTACAATCATACCAAGTTATTATAAACATTGCGAAGGGGTGATTTTAATGTATGACGTAACGAATAAACTTTCGTTCATGAAATTGGATCCGTGGTTGAGGGAATTAGATGAACACTGTGGTAACGAAAATATTGTTAAAATAGTAGTTGGAAATAAAATTGATTTACCGGATAAACGAATCAATACAAATGAGGTATTAGAAGTCGTAAAAAAGTACAAAACACTTTATGCTCAAATTAGTGCAAAAACGGCAGATGGAGTGAAAAACTGTTACGGAAAATTAATTCGAAAAGTAAGTGGTCTTGAGTACCTATAATATATATACATTGTTAATGCAAATATTTTTAATTTCAGATGATTTCAATTTCGAATGAAAAAATTCAAGAGGCAGAGACTGAAATTGATATTTTTGATAACGAACTAACCGATTGTGAGAAGTATCTCAGGTGGATTTTTATATTTTTATTTTATATTTTTATTTTTTATTTAGTACCTTATGTTTACGTGTATTTTCCTTTTTATGAATATCGTGAAAAAATCAAACCTATTTTTTAATACAAATCGTACATAAACAACAATCGAGCCATTTCTTTACTATCGATTTACAATTGTAGACATAATATAGCGTTATCTCAATTTTCGAGTCTTTCAATCTTAATAGCTAAAACATAATTTGATTCCAACCGCAGTTAAATACAGTCAGCGAAATCAGTTCATTCCGTATATACAAATAATAGTCTTACGAATGTGATACTTAAACAGATGTGATATATTTATAGGTTTCGTACAATATGGTGATTACGGATATCAAATACATATAAGTGAATGGAAACTAAGTATTATATTGTATTGTACTAAGAATATTTATCCTTGCCTATGGATGATCCTCCCTATTTTTCCTATTTTGTTTTTTTACTCCTCGTATGGCGGAGTTGTTGAAATATAAAAATTCGTACAAGTTGCTAAAAATTTTAACTTTATGTTATTTGAGTCACTCGTTATGGCTTTGTTGTAAAAAAATGACTCAATTTCCTCAAGATGTTCTAGCTGTAAATCTACACTCAATGAATCATTCGGTGGAGTACAAGATAAACTAGACTCATCAGACGCTTCTTTAGTCGATTTTTCACTTCCACTAAAGGAGCCGATATTCTCCGATTGTGAATTTTCATTCGAAGATGTACTCGTTAGCGTGGATGATAAACTTGACACTTGCGATGAAGAAGCTGCGCCTTTCTGTACATTCAAAATTCCCTCCTTTTCAAACGTTACTTTATTTTCATCTTTTGTTACAACAAATTTCTTTATTTCCGTTCTTCGCATTGGTTTAGTCGAGCATAACTGCACCCTCTTTGAAATATTTTTCAATAAAATTATCATAATCAGCTCAAATCTAATTCGACGATTGTTAATTACCTGCTCGAAATAAGTCTTAATTTTTAGATTTCATAATGTAAGCCATGCTTATTATCAATATTTGTAGAGCATAAACTCGGATTGGCGATTTCACAGTGACCTTCAATTCCTCGTTTTTTAACGGAAAACAACTGAAATAGCGCTTCACAAAGACAATGAACTTTTGTCTGAGCGAGGGAAGTTCTTTTTCGAATAATGTTGCGACAAAAATTTCATTTTCGGACGTAAAACTCGCTATGGGTCGTGGAAGGTAAGTCAAATCCAGAGTCTTGAAAACCGTAAAAGTATTCTAAGCTTGTAAATTGGATTTTCATGGTTGAACCAAAATGACTTTTAAATAGTACCTGACGTGTCCGGAGTTGCATCCAAAACTGAACGGTAAGTCCTTCGGTAATTCGAACATGAATGGATATTCATGGTGTCCACCCGGTATCTCCCATTCCGTTTTACCTTTTTAGAAATAAAAGAAGACAGCTCCAGCTTTCTCTGAACATACTGTCATACCTTTCAATGTCAATAATTCGTGAATCGAGGAGAGGTGAGTCTCCGACGCTCTGTACGTCCCCTTGTATTTTCGAAATTGAACATTCGCTTGTTCTTTGACAAATATTCAGGTAGCTGCAAAATAAGAAGAGAGATAATGATTATTAGCTACTTTTTTAAATGAGAATTGGAAAGTTGGTAATTTTTCATAGAAATTAAAAAAAAAAAAAAAACTATCAAAGAAATTTCAAGGAAACGGGCAAATGGAGTTATGCAAATATCTTGTCAAGCTCCGATAGAATGTTGATTTCTTATTGAAATACTAGCGATAAAAGTAGCGATAAGTAAAAACGTATGAGCCGGGCGATAGAAATTTGAATAATCGAGGCACTAGCTTTCTGTTTAAACAACAACAGCGCGTCACATCGACGCATCATAACTCTTCGTAATCCTATCAATTTCGGTCCGATCAACGAACCAAAATTCTCCAAACCCCGAAAAATCGAATCTTTCGGTGGTAAAATTCGAATAGACGGCGAATTATACGAAACCCCCAAGACGTTTCATATTCATGATAATCGATAGCCGACCATTACAATATTAAATAAGCTGAACATTGAGGCTTATTTAACCGGAAAAATGGCAATGTGTCGTAGTTGAGAAACGATTTCAGTGGCCGACGAGTGCTCGGTTGGTTCGCGCGAGCCGACGGAAGAGAGGAAGTAAGGAAAAACCCGGTTCGAGAGCTCGCGCGCGTGTGGGTCAATGGGGCAACGACAGCCCTATACGACTACCTAAACTATACCTACACTATAAGTGTCCGATCGAGAACCGATCCGCTAGAGGCGCCATAGGTGACAAAGGTGTATATTTTATTTTGTTTTCTCTAAAATTAAAATAGTGAAAGCCTCACTTTTTGAGACAGTGACACCTCAATTCACTAACAAATTAGTTCACTACCGAAATAGTGAAATGAAATATACTTCATTGTCAAAATAGTGACTTTTCACTATTTTAATTAATTAATATTCACTATTTAGCAGCGGTATACTTTTAACTATTTTAAATAGTGAATATTCACTACTAAATAGCTATTTTTCACTATTTTAATTTTAGAGATTTGACTTCTAATTTTTCCAAAATATTAATTAAGCGAAATATTAAAAGAACGATTTTCAAAAATGAGAAATTCAAAGTTAAACCAAAACTATTGGTTGAAAAAAAAAAAACTAGCCTCTTGCTCTATTAATGCGTTCGAGGTTTTTTTTCAAATTCACGATTTCGAAAGTTCCTTTTGAAAAATTCAGGAAAAAACGATGAAAAATGAACCGCGGCTTGAAAAGTTGGGGGAAAGTCGGATAAGTCGGGTCAGCGGTGTGCTTGGCAACGTCGATTTGACGAGGCAAGCGAAGTAACCGTCGCGAGCGGTCAGAGCCGTGCCGGACGTCGAGCGACAAACAGCGTGGCGGGTGAACTCGTCGGGAACGATCGAAGGTTACAATCGCACTGTAATCGATATCACCACGAGGGATATAGACGTTCGCACTACTTTCTACCAGCTTTTTATATACCAGGCTTGCATTTCGCGTTTAGGTTTCTTCCTCAACGCGAGCGATTCTCTTATCTCGATTCACGAGGATAAACTTCCCGTCGCAGTGGGTTCGTTTTTTCGATAAAATTGGTCCCATTATTTGTGTTCTTGTTAGATCGCACTGGTAACGCGAAACGCACTCACGTGGGGTACTAGAAATAATTCACTCTATGCACAGTAATGAGGGATCGATGTTCGTTGTGTTGTGATTACTTTTTTATCGTCGATGTTCTTCTCAATGAGTATCTCTGTTCGGCTATTTTCTTATCTAGATTTATGGGGTGTCGAGTATGTAACGTAATTTAGATTGAAGTTTAAAACATTCGTAATCTATAAACGTGAATATTAAAGGTCAATGGAAATTGAGTTTTAGAGAGAGCGCCCTATGCAAGAGACGTTTTGTTTATTTGATTAGAATCAAATTTTTATAACGGCAGCAGTAATTAGGCTAATTAATGAAAATGAATGAATTGTACCATAACCTAATTTTATATAATGTAACGGCGGTAGGACTGAACAATTTCATTGACGAATACTATAGAATATTAAACATATTGAATTTTTCAACAGAACAGCACACGATACGAATAATTCGAGGGATATGAAGGCAAAATAGCTTAGAAAATGAATTCACGCTAAAAAATTGTCATTTTAATACCTTTGACTTGCATTGGTTCGGACAGCTCTAATCGAACCTTGCCTCTGACATTCTCCTCGGGAAAATAAGTGACGTCCGAACGTTCAGTGACGAAAATCACCGGAGACTTATATCTGTCTGCACCCTCGTGGACACGAATACGAAATAAACTGTTCACACGATGCCCGCTAACATCATGCTTGCGTACGTTCCAACGATCGCGATCTCTTCACGATCAATTTTGTCTCTTGCGTATAATCTGTATAAGAGAAAACAAATATCAAATTTTCTTGCGATCTTTGGTATCTCGTCTAGTCGATCGACGAATTTTCCGTGCTGCGGTATAATAGAGTCGTAAATTATATCCTAGGAATCGAATTTTTTGAATTTTTAATATATAGGCAAATGTGGCTCTAGCGCAACGAGAACAGTCGATAAGCGGTATTTCGCACGATAGGTCGTAGCGGCATCATTAGAACGATCGATGAACCGTCATTTCGAAAATACACCTGGGTGGGCGATACTCGTAACGCTCGTTATAAAAACTTTTGTAAGTGCCAGAGGCTGTAATTTAGCTGTTTGCCAAGTTGGACGGAAATTCGTTTAGTTATTTGAACAGTGCCCAGAGAATATTTCGGTAATTACTGTTTGTGAATAACAATCGACATAATATTTAATAAATGAATAGTAATGATTTTTTTGCAAGATATTCTTATAGCGATATTCGAACGAATTTTTAAACAATTTTTCCTCTCAGCGATACAATGTGGATAATAATGTTCGAATTTCGACAGATTTTATCGTCCATTTTAGAGCTAAAATGAAAACAATGACTTCGTCGGAGGATACGAGTAGTACGAGTATGAATTCCGTCGGAAATTCGATAGAATCGTTTTTCGCCGACTCCGTAATACTTATAACCGGTGCAACAGGTTTTATTGGAAAAGCGCTTTTAGAGAAATTATTGCGATCTTGTCCACGAATAACTTCGATTTACTTGATGATGAGGTCAAAAAAAGGACAGACAGTGGAAGAACGTTTCAAGGAGCTTATAGACAACGAGGTTCGTTCTTTAATCATTTATTTTTTTTTTTTTTTTTTATCAAATTGTACATTTTATACTCTAAATAATATTCTGTATGAATTAGTTTAACATCATCTAAAAACATAGTCATTAAGTAAAACTTTTATATTTTCATACAGAATATTATGTTACAGTATCTGAATAAAAATTTAGTAGAATAAAATAAAATATTTCACACTGAGAAACGAAACTGAATTTGCAGGTATTCGATAGAGTACGATCGGAATGTCCATCAACGTTGAATAAAGTATTCCCAATATACGGCGATGTGGGTCTACCTGATCTGGGACTGAGCAAGGAGAACAGAACGATGCTGATTCAGAGGGTGAATTTCGTTTTTCACAGCGCTGCTACTGTACGTTTCGACGAGCCCCTCCGGGTCGCGGTTCAGTTAAACACACGCGGAACTGATCTCATTATGGATTTATGTAGAAATATGACACACCTCATAAGTTTCGTTTATGTAAGCACGGCCTACAGTAATGCCGATAGATTTGAAGTTAAAGAGGCGATTTATCAGTACGTTGAGTTTTTATTTTAAATTTCACATTATCTCAATCAGCTCTCGCAGTTTGTCTAATGATAACATTTAATTGAAATACAGCACAAGAGTGAAACCGCAAACAGTGATTAGCATGTGCGAGAGCCTCGACGATACGACTCTCGATATGATCGAACAAAAGTTGATAGGAGGACATCCGAACACTTACACCTGGACCAAAAATTTGGCAGAGAAAATAGTAGCGGAAAAAGGATCCAATCTGGCCGTTTCGATAGTTCGTCCTGGAGTTGTCGGAGCTGCCAGTCGAGAACCATTTCCTGGCTGGGTGGATAATATCGTTGGAATAAATGGTGCTCAGATAGACTACTTTATTTTTAACATTCATTCGTTTTATTTAAAGTAATGAATAATTGTTGAGAAATATTTTCATTGTTTCATTTTTATTTACTTTATTAATATTTATATTACTATCGAATTATCATAATTAAATTACTATCATGGAATTTTGAACGATAAATAAACACGTGAAATTTTCTCAACAGGCGTGATGACAGAGGTCGGTCGAGGCGCCATTAGGAACATAATTGGCCGGAAAAACACCAACGTCGATCTGGTACCGGTCGATCTAGTCGTAAACACAGTAATTGGCGCGGCGTGGCATCGGGTCATGCAATGCGAGAACGACGTTAAAATCTACAACTGCACTAGTAGCTCGTTCAATCCCCTCAGGTACGGTCGCGTGAATTATACTCGAGAATTTAACACGATGATGCATCTTCCGAATAGAGATTATTATCTTTAATGAAAATTTAAAATAGAAAGAAGTGAATAAATTACTTGCATTTCTGTCAAGTTTGTTAGAATTCGGAACACTCATACAGAAATATGCGATCGAAGTTCCATCGAAGTATACGATCATGTATCCAGGCCTCTGTTACACGAGAAACAAACTTCTGCATCAGATGATAGTGAGCTTTTCTCAATACGCACCCGCGTATCTCGTGGATTTGATGCTAAAGTTTCAAGGTGAAAAGCCCATGTGAGTAATTCTCACTACGAGCACTGAGAGAGAAAACGTTTCTAAACCAACTAAATGTATATTCCAATACTGCTAGAACGATATTTCTTAAATTAAAGATGAAACTTGCTAAATCGTCTAATATATTTCTAATTCAAAAAATATTGCTCTGGCGATTTTGGAGTGAACATTCGGTTAATCTAACAAATGTTATTCTCAGTGTGGTAATCGATGGGAGATATAACGGAGATTCTTGTCCAGGATGATGAAGTTGGCGTATCGGAACGATCGGGCGATTAGGACCGGAGCGTATTTCACCAGTAACAAGTGGAATTTTCAAGGGGATAATATGAGCGAGTTGACGAAAATTATTCAGGCAACGAGCGATCGAGAAAGTTTCGATACGGACATGTCGAGAATTGATTGGTCTGATTATATTCAGAAGTGTATGAAGGGTATAAGAAAGTTTGTCTTAAAGGATAATCCTGATACTGTAGTGAGAGAAAGAAGTCGACTTCTCAGGTAAATTCATGAAAAATTCAAGAGTACAATCGAAAATCGATAAATTAACCCTTTGACTGCTATGGACGCATATATGCGTTTGTCACTTTTTTCAAGCACCTACACAATTAACACATTGTTGACCGGTCACGAGTAAAATCGTGCTATATTCCATTACGTGTAAATAATAGCCGGTCAGCAAAGTGTTAATACCATTATGCGTGTGTGAGATACGTATAAATGCATTCCTTATTATCAACAAAATTTGGTCTAGCGAAAAAGTATTCAGTCCACAGCGATGACATAGGCCAGGAGCGTTCCGCAGTCAAAGGGTTAAATTACATAACTATTTTCTTTTATTAAATGAATTAGATGATAATGTTTGAATTTGATATGAGATTTATCAACAAATTTTTTGCAGATTATATTGGACGTACAGATTAATTCAATTGGGCGGTGTTGCTTTATTGGTGAGAATGATAGCACGTTTAAGAAGAAATAAAAGCTAAAAGAATAATTTCATTGTACAAGAAAATAAGAAACGATTAGATAAATAGAGAAAAGAAAATCTTACAACGACATTACACCTCATTTTTCTAACATGCCATTTATCATTAGCCATCGATGCAACGTTTTGTAAATGTCAATAATAAAAAATGAGGAAAAAATGGGATATTTATATTTATAATAATATTACATCAGAAATGTAACAAAAGCGTGCTTTATTCATTCTCCTAATACCATTATTATAACAAGTTACATACATATGTATACACGTGATCGTAAAGATATTTATTGTTCGTAATTACAATAATTAGTCGAATGTAATAAGCAAATTATTGCACATGCATATATACAACTTGGATTCATTTTTAGTTCATTCCTCTTCTAGTACTATAGTGGATATAGAAAAGTAAGAAGTGAGTTGAATATACAAAACATTCAATTACCAACATAAGCATATTTTTCTACTTACACGACATTAATTTTTTGTAAACTGGATATCTCGGCGCGAACGGATTGTTCGTATTACGTACAGTCAGAGAATCTTCGTCGTCTCTGATATGCTTAGCAGCAACGGAACACTCTTCAAAACACGGACTCGCTAGAATGAAAAATATTATTCGAAAATCATTCGTTTCAATTTTTCTCATTATTCATTAATTATTCAAATGAAATCTGAAATCTCAAAAAATGATTACTCGAATGTAAAAATTAACTTTACCCCACTGCCTATTTTTGAAAACCGAACTCTGCGTTGCTGCTGTCATTTTGAAAGTGGGAGTGTTTCTCTCTGTCGACTGATTTGTCATCGACTGTAACATTTGCATTTGTTCGTTATCCTCGTCATAGTCAATTACTGGCGCTGTGGGTAGAATTCGACATTCGTATTCCTGCACGTTAAGCGCGGTAACTCTCAGAGGAATAGTTCCAATCAAAATCGGATAACTTACTGAGCTGCTGTGATAACTATAACAAAGAAATAAATAAATATTATTCTTTTAAATCATATTTATCTCAACTTTTAGATAAACAATGAATACTCGCTATCTGGAAACTTCAATTTCGATGTTCAAACGGTATATCAATTCGATAATGCTGCAGTGCTCTAAGTACGAAGGAGGTACAGGTGGTACCAAAATTCGCAGTACTACGGTTCGTTTTTTACTGAACGGTCCTGTATTAGTTTCTTCCGCTACGACGTAACTAGAACATTTTCTCTCTTGAATTGGCAATTGCGAATGATACGTTGCTATCTTGGAATGAAAATTTTGTGAATAACAATGTTAAGAATAGACGAATAAAAAATAGAATATTGTCACCACCTGCTCGAGGTTCGCGGATACTTTCTTCACGTCGACACTTGGCGAATCTACTACGAATTTTATTTTCACTTGAATGCGTTGACCTGGAACGTAACCCGATGTGGGTACCAGTACATCGGCATTCATGAATCCCTGATCCAGAAAACAGAATAGCAAGTAGTTGTCGGTTATTCTGTCGTTAATCGCGATCTGTGAACGAGTGCAGATGGATTCCAATTTATTTTTCATCGAAATTTTCTCGATATTTGAATACTCAGAAAACATAACTAACAGTGTCGTTAATACGATCGTTTAAATCTAATGGCTTGATAACCGAGAAAGCCATTTTCGTTTCGTGAATCGCCAGAGGCTTCACTATGATGGCTTTAACGGTGTATCTTATGTATCCACAGTCTCCTTCGAAGCTACACGGAATTTCTTCCGGTAATGAAAACTGAAATGCGTAGGCGTGGTATCCACTGCCGATTTTGACACTTGCATCGCCTGAAAATCGAATGTTCCCTTTAAAGATAAATTTCAGTTCACTCGTACTACCTCAAATTGTATCACCGAATATTGTGCACTGAATATTTTTTCAAATTTTGTTAGTGAAACATTTTATTAAAATAATATTTTTTTTTTAACTGTCAAGCAGTCTGTAAGGGCATTTAAATTGAAAATTTACCATCCGGACAGCCGAGGATACAGGTTCGGAATGATAAATATTCCTCTCGAGCCGTGTAATGATCACCGTTCTTTTGTGATGTATTTAATTCAATCATTGCTTCCGTCTTATTAGAAGCTCTGCCTTTGACCCAATGAACATTGGCTTCGCCTTTTGCAATAAGTTTAAGTGCTGTAACGATTTATAATTGTCGCGATATAGTCCCATTCGCATGCCTTAATATTAAATTATTCTTCTCATTCGAGACAAAAATTCATAATTTGAATATTTATTATGAGAAAATTCATTTCTTACCGTTAATCTGTACCGGTTGAGTAAAATCGACGATAACTTTTCCGGTGATGAGATCTCCCGGTTCGTAAACACCGTCAATTTGATCGAAAGTTATTGTAAATGTTCTCAACATTGTAATTTTGATTTTTTCAGTGTCACTTATCGAGTGAGAACTGGTCACCCTAGGATAGGAGCGAAATGAAAATACTACTAGGAATAAAAACTTCACATCGCAGCTATCGAGGTAAGTTATGATAACGATATTGATAACAATAATCCGATAGAGGTAAATTGCAACGCGTGAAGCACATGAATGTGCAGCTACGACGAAATCCTGGAACACTGACTAGAATAGAAATTGTGCGATTTGAACTACGGAAAAGAGGATGCAGCACGAAGTGACACCGATAGCTGCGCCGGTGTCACTGTGCTTCAATCGAGACAAATGCGCTCCGTGTGAATCATCTTCTTTCTCCCACTTAGTCTTGTAAACTAAACACGTTATCACTATCATTTCAATGCGAACAAGTGATGATAAATAAATTGTAAAAATGTCATTTTTTAAGCAGAAATGTGGTGGCTTCACCGAAATCAGGTATAATAGACGTTTATAAATTTAATTTTGATAACTTTGGTGAGAATATTAGAAGGAATCATGCAATGAGAGTTTGTAATGGAATTTTTTTATTCATTATTGGTAATAAAATATGTTTATAGATATACATATACATGTACCAGCTTTTATTAGTTGTTTAAAATTCTATAAGCGATGAAAACATTGTCCATCGCGTGTCCTGGTTGTTGATTCAAGTTTTAAAAGAATTGTCCGGGAATAATATCCTCAGAATAAACTTCTAATTTTTCAACAGGCTCTTTGGCGTTGAGAAATACTGGATATAGTTGTGCGTCGCAATTAATTCTATATAATCAGATAATAATTTGAATCAATTCACCCGAAGACCAAAATCGATATAATTATAATCAGCATTAATTAATGTTATTGAAAATATTCAGACTTGATACATACTCCTCTTCAGAACTAATCAGTAGCTTGAGTTCATATTTAATGTCGATGATACCACAAAATTCTAGATTTGAAGGTGGTACATCTGGCACAAGAAGATTTAAACTTAATACTGCAGATGTTGTGAAAGTTACTTCATCAAAATATTCGCTAATGGTTTTTGTTTTGACTTTGGTGAAATTATGCGGAACTTGTACATGATTTAAGACTTTCTACAATTAGAATAGCCTTCAAATCAAGTTGTCATAGAAAATGGAATTCTTTATACCTCACCTGGTCCAATATGGCATTCACTCGAAAAATTTTACGATGGTCTGGTCTATCTGTATGAAATTTAACTGTTATTTTTATAATTTGTCCAGGAACACAGAATAAATCCGGAATCTCGATTTTCCCTTTCATGGTCCAGTTACTCCAACGACACGTATCGTAAGATGCTGTTATCGCAGTATTAAAATTGCGCTGCCATTTGATTGTTTGTAATATAAGATTTCAATTTCATTATACGTAAGAACAATTAGTATTCAACTTGATTTAAAAAATAATTCAAAATGCCTTCTCTGTATCTTTTTATATATACTAGGATACCGTGATTCGCATTTTGAATACAGAAATTACTAAAAATGTTAACGAGTTTTAAAAATACTCACATATAAATAAGAATTTTGTCCCCTATTCTTGTGATAAAGGACTATAAATTCTTGTTGACATATACAAGTCATTGACTCTGGTCGATCTATGAATGCCTTGATCACATATATTACATTTCCAAAATCGCTTTTAAAACTATGCGGAATTTGTTTCGGTAAGGCAAAATTAAATGAATATTCGTGAGTACCCGTTGTTAATGTAACTCTCGTATTTTCTGGAAATTGGTATTAGTTTTATATGGTAAAAAATGCAGTATTAAAAATGTATAAAATTAATCCTTCTGATATGAGTGACGACTATAATCAGTGGGTTACACCATAAGATTAAGATGCGGTAACAAGAAGAATAATATACATTCATTACCATCTGTACTTCCTACTAAGTAATGATTCACTTTGAAGTAATCTTCGCTAGATTTGTAATCATTGATTATTTGTGTTGTTGGAGAATAAAACTTGTATTTATTTGACCATTCAACTTGAGCGCAACCATTTGCTTCCAAAACTAATCCTGCAAATGTGAAAAATGACGTAAAAGGGTCCCGTGTTTGTTCGTCAAAAAATGTATAAATTGTCATTTAATCTTTCTTTTTATTATTAGTGGCAACAGATGTTATACTTATTAAATTTCACAAGTTAAAAATTGTGTTGGTCGTTTATATTAATTCAATGATTTCGAGAAATTCAGCAAAGAAAGCTACTACTTTACCTTTTAGATCTAAATCTTCATGGAGATCAAGAATTACTTGACCGCTGACTGTTTCGCCTGGCCAATATGCCTTATTTTCGCGATTAAAAACAATTTTGAACAGTGACATTTTTCACACACAATACGATAAAAATTGTTAACAGAAAGTCGCAGCTCTCACGAACGAATCACTTTGTCGATTGAAAGCAATCTGATTTACTGCAGACCACTCACCCTGGTGCAATTTCGTTTGTCGAAACGGTTACCTTACCCCCACCATTGTCCAGCTTTTCTAAGTACACACGATAGACTTCTTCATAACGAGAAGTATAGTATATCTACACCCCTACCAACCTGGTAACTAGATATCAAATATTTAGATCATATTGTGCGATAGAGGCGTTCTTATTATGATTATCATATATTCTTATTAATAGAAGACGTAATTGAAGACAATATAAATATGTTATTTTAAAAAAATTTTATTAAAAAAGTCTAATTGAAAGAAGCTTTTTTTTCATTACAAAAAAATAATTGTTTTAACGTACGAAAATTTTAATATTTCTTATCTTGTTAAAGAAAAAAAACTTTTAAATCTGAAATTTGACATATAAAATCTGATTAAGTTTTTCTAAAAACCTGATACATAATTAGGTCTTAATTCTAGTCAACGATTATATTTAGGTCTAAGTTTAATTTAATTTCTCGACTCGGGAATCAACATTAAAAATATTTCCAACGTTTTTGAGAAGAGTAGTAGCAGAAAATATCCTCATGAAGTCAAACGAAAAATCGGAAAAAATTTTGCCGGTACTGTTACGTTTATCAATCAATATTTTATCTTTCACTAGTATAAAAAATGTTCTGTAAAGACAAATTTTCTTATATTTCATAAATAAGTGAATTATGTACAAAATTTAAATGTATCGTTTATTTCCGTTCTGTAGACTTCTAATTAAAAATACATACATACATATTGTTTAACAAAAACTAAAACGTTACAGAATTTGCACCCTGAGTATATGTAATAAAATCTAACTTCAATTTTCAACTTATATCTATTTATATATATATTTATATATATGTAAGTATTCGTATTTGTATATGGCAGTTATCACATTCACAATCTCTCTTTTACACATCATCAGTTTAGTTTCACACAATTACAAACCGAACTCATGTTTTCACGTCTTCGGTGGTATATCTACAATGAATAAAAAATTTAGTTCAACGAATTTAGCAGAACAAAATTTGTATCGACAAACTCACCAGGCTGAGGAAAATTAAACACAGGATATCTCGGCGCGAATGGTCCATTAGAACCGAACATATGATCTGAGTCTGTCTGATCCCTGATAGACTGACCTCCCAACATGCATTCCTCGTACGTAGGAGGAGCTGTTTTATAATCAGTAATTAATTAAAATGATTAATTTAATGGTAATACTGAAAACGCTGAGAGTTCTACTTACCATACGGTGCACTAGGCATAGGAGTTGTTACTGGTTGAGGTGGAGCAAAGCCTATCGATTGATTACTCTTTTCGTTGCCAGCTACTCCAGACTGAACGCTTCCGTACTGTGAGTAAGGTGGTGGGGCAGATGGCGTCGAACCAGACGGAGTATTTATTGGTGCAGGCATAGGCATAGGCATAGGCATTGGCATTGGCATTGGCATTGGCATTTGAATGTTTGGAGCCGTAGCTGAAGAATTACCAGGAGCCAGGAGCGGCGCATTTGGTGCGGTGGAAGCATTATAAGGTACTTGGAAAAATTGTCCAGGTTTAATTGTTACTGAAGGAATGCTGGGTTGATAATGAAGTGGCACTGTACCAACAAGTACTGAGTACTTTTGGCTGGTATCCATATGGCTAAAGTAACAAAGAACATAAATTTAAACTATTCATCAAAATCAAGTCATTCATCTGGGATATCAAAAATGTTTTCGTTCGGTAGGTACTCACCATCCAGAAACACCTAACGTGATAACAAGTTCGTACACTAGATCGATGATACCACAATGTTGTAGATGAGACGGCGGTACAGCAGGAATGTGAAGATTTAAACTCGATACATCCGATCTCGAGAACGGACCTCTATCAGAGTACTCCTTTATCTGTTTGGTCTCAGTTTTTAATGAACTATGCGGAGATCTCGCATGAAATGTAACTTTCTGCAATTGTGATAGTTTTTATATTTATTCTAAAAGGCTTAAAGTAGTTTATCTACCTGTTCCAATGTGGCAGTTACGGTTTCTATATCCACGCTGTCTGATTTTACGTCAAATGTAACAAGTACGTTGACCGTTTGTCCTGGTACAAAACCTAAAGCTGGAATTTGAATTTTTCCTTTCATAGATCCCGCATCCATACAACAACAGTTCCTGTAGTTTGCTCTTATATCATCGTTAACTCCGATCTACAAGAAAATCGTTTGAATATAAATTGATTTAAGTGGAATTGTCATAGGAAAGACGTACACATTGCTCAGGATATTGATTTAGATCTAAGTGGGAGAGAACCGTGAATGCTTCTTTGCACTCGTAATCGAATTTCCATGGTCTATCAATGACAGCTTTTATTGTGTATCGGATGTAACCGTAATCGCCTTCATAACTGCAAGGAATATTCGCAGGCAGGGCAAAATTAAATGGATACTCTTGATATCCCGGTTTAAGCGTGACCTTAGCGTTACCTAAAAATGATTTGAAATTAAATAACGCAAATTTGAAGAATTTTATGAACAAAAAAAGATCTATTACCACTGGAGTTTCCTAATAAATGATATTTCGTGTCGAAGTATTCTTCGTCGGAATAAAATGACTTTGTATGTGTATGACTGCGTCCTTCTCTATCTCTTTGTGTTTCCGACTCCGTCCAATGAACTCTTGCTGAGCCTTTTGCATATAACTTCAGTCCTGTGAGAGCGAGAGTTTTCTAGTTGAGAAATTGATTATAGAAAAATGTTTACGAGAATTTCGGAAAGAACAGTAATATTCTTAAATTTTAACTAAATAATCAAAAAATATTTATAGAAAAATTCTTTTTATAGACATGGACTACCTCACTAGTCTATTCCAAAAGAGGGAGTGGTCCATTCGACCTTGAAGTAAAAGATACCCATCCCGGTTGACCCAATAATACGACTCAACAAAGCGATACCGACTATCATTTTTCGGACCGCCAAAAAGCTCGTGCATTTCTAAATTATGTAATACGAAGACGAATTTATTTGTGCAAGCGGACACTCTCGACGCGGGTAAAAATAATATTAAATTCGTCTCTCGTGTGTTGACGCGAACTGATAAACCGGTTGAGATAGCAGCGTTCGCGATAGAGAACGAAGTTTACAAGATCTATTCCTAGTACACCGGACGCAGTCACAGTCACGGTCAAGTATCGCTAATCACAAAAACAATAAAGAATGAAAATTCATTTCGCTGAAAAAAATAAAATAATTCGAGACTAGATTTCTCTTCAGAAATATTGGATGCTATACGCATGCGTAGAAAGGGGAGATGATTACGTCACTGGGTAATAAAACCCGGTGTTCGAATTCTTGCAGACTGCGTTCGAAATGAAGAATTTTTAACAAAAGAAACACTTCCTGGCAATTACTGAAAATATAGCTGATATAGCTGAGTGAATAGATACCTTAATGCAATTTAGAGAAATATTGTCGATAAAAACATTCAAATAAAAAATAATTTTATTATATCATTTCATTGTCGAATCAAAACAATCTTTCTTCGCAAAGAGCGAATCGTAAGTAGAATTGTACACACAGTTTGACAGGTAAGCACGTGCGCACGAACGCACGCGAATTCAATGAGCGCGCGTTGCGATAACAAAGAACGCCAAGCCATTGCGAAAACATTACCTCTCACTTCCACCGCCTGGTTGAGATCAAAAACTACACGACCACTGACAATCTCGCCAGGCAAGTAAGTCTTGCTCTGACGGTCGAATAAGATTTCAAAAGATGTCACCGAAGGCATTTTTCGTGTACAATGAGGAAAATTGTAAACGCTGAGTGGCGTGCAAACGATTGCACAGAAAAACTACGATCCAAGCGAAGTTGGATTCGCCACTGCACAGCCGGCAGTTGGCTCGACGGTCGGCGGTTACGCGAAAGAATCGCGTGCGCATGTTCCCCCACCAAATCCATCTCTCTTAAATACGTCACGCGCCACGTGTTGAACTTCATTCCAACCGGCATGCGTTCATGAAAACTGCGTTTTACTTATTACGTTATTGCAAAGAGGAAATTTTGGCTATTCTGTATAACAGTTTTTGAAAATCTTCAGATTTTGTAATTACCTACTTGTGAAATAAGGTAGAATGATAAATACTTTGATAGGATCGAACGAAGAATGACATTGGCTTCCAACGATGTCATACTGCTTCAAACGTTGCGGTTCGATATCAGTTCTGATATTATCAAAGTATATTAAATAGAATGGTTTTTAATCAATAAAGAAAACAACAATGATATATAAAAATTCAAATGTATTATTTAGCAAAGCAATTAAAAATAATAGAAATACGGTGTCAACTTAATTATAGCTTAAAAATTAAAGTATTATAAGAATTTCATTCTAAGTATTGTCACAAAATCCGCATTGATTCTTTGGCAGTCGAATGTGTGTATTTGACGTGTGTACAATGTTATATGATTAGTGTGTATATGTATATTTACACATACGTAACATATATTACGAAATTTTTGTCTTAAGCAATATTGTACTTATTTCAACACAATTATTCACTTCATTCTTTTTCCCACAATTTACATTTTTGATGACATATCTGTAGAAACAAAAAATTTCGTGAAGAAATATTAAAGTTCATTAACATATAATTAATTATTATCATTACATTGATTAGATTTTCATCAAAGAACTTACCAGGTAAATTAAATACTGGATACCTAGGCGTGAATAATCCGTTTGCTCCAAACATATTATCCGAATCGATGTGGTCTCTGATCGACCGACCTCCTAACATGCTCTCCTGGTACGTTGGAGGAGCTACATAGAAAGAAATGGTTAATGAAATCATTAAAACGACAATTACAAAAATAGCAATGTTCTCCTTTTACCGTATGGCGTATTAGGCGAGGGCCCTGGTGTTGGTTGTGGTGTGACAAAACCAATCTGTCCACTCTTCTCATTATTACCCACTCCAGGTTGATGATTACCATTCTGTGGCACGTATGGGTTGTACATTGGCATCGGTACATTAGGAGTCACAGCTGATGGATTAGCAGGAACCAAAAGTGGTGCATTTGGTGCACCAATGACAGTGTTTGGTACCTGGAAGAACTCCCCAGGTTTGACTGTTCCTATAGGACCACTGGGTTGATGATGAAGTGGTACTGTGCCAATCAGAACTTTGTATCTCTCTTCTGTATCGCAATGGCTAGATTAACGGAGAATACAAAAGAAATATTAGTTCAAATTTCTTTATATTTCATATTTTATTTTTATTCATGTAAAACAAAAAAAATGAAAGTAAATTTTCTTGTGCGTAATACTTACAGCCCAGAAATACCAACGAGCACGATAAGCTCGTACTCGATATCGATAATACCACAATTTTGAAGATGAGATGGTGGTACGGCCGGTAAACCAAGACTGATACTCGATGTACCAGTTTTCGAAAATGGGCCTCTCTCGGTATGTTCTTTTATCAGTTTCGTTTCAGTTTTGGTCAGAGAATTTGGAGATGTCGCGTGAAACGAGACTATCTAAAATTGCAATTATTTTCGAGTTTTATCACCATGAAGAGTTATTTACGTTTAATCACCTGTTCCAATTTGGCCACAACCGCGACAACATCTACATTTGTAGATTTCATTTCATAGGTAACCGTAATATTTATTGGTTGTCCTGGGACATAACCCAAACTGGGCACTTGAATTTTTCCTGTCATAGATCCTGCGTCAATGCAACAGCAGTTTTTGTAGTCATCAAATATGTCATCGTTGACTCCAATCTGCGAAAAATTACAGATTTTCAACAGATTATTATTTTTGAAACAAAAATCAGTATCCTGAGAAACGTACACATTTGTCAGGGTATTGGTTTAGGTCCAAATGCGAGAGAACTGTGAATGCTTCTTTACATTCGAAATCGAATTCCCACGGCCTGTCGATGACTGCTTTGATCGTGTATCGAACATGTCCATGTTCACCTTCGTAACTGCATGGAATGGTAGTCGGTAGAGCGAAATTGAACGGATACTCCTGATATCCTGGTGTTAGCATAATCCTGGTGTTGCCTAAAAATGTATCCAACCGACGTTCGTAAAACTTTATAACGTAGATATAGACATTTGTTACCATCCGAAATTCCTGCTAAATGATAATTCGTATCGAAGTAGTCCTCGCTACCTTCGAAGTGCTCTATATTCGTACGGTGTTCTCCTTGTGCATCCTCGTTAACTCTCTCTTCCGACCATTCAACTCTAGCGAAGCCATTCGCGAATAACTTCAATGCTGCAAAAGCAAAATTTTTCAAAATGAGAGATACTGAGTTTTTTTTTATGTCTGAATAAAGAAAATTATTTTACATTCTGGATGAAATATTGATTTTACAGTCTACCTGAATCGATCTACTCGGACAGTAGGAGTGGTCTAGTCGACCTTGGGATCGAAGATACTCATCCCATTTGCCCCGGTGAATCGAGTCATCAGAGCAATACCAAACATAACTTTTTAACCGGCAGACTGCCTGTGCATTCCTACGATATATTGCGTAATGCGGAGTCGAGTTTGCCCATGCGAGCACGAACTGTTGATGCGAGTAAAAATAACAGAACTCGTCTATCGTGCCTGTGCATTAACGTGAGACGATAAACCGTAGCCCAGATAGTAACATTTCGTGACCGAGGACAGAACTCGAAATCTTTCAGTCAAACAGTCATGGTCAATGTAGCTGATTGACGAAACAACAGTGTGATAGCTTATTAGAATAAGACATAATAGAAGCGGAATTGAGGAAGGTTATAATTCAGTTGTAGCGATTATTTCGGTCTAGGATAGGGTTCGGGAGGAGATTCCTCTTTACCGATAAAGGATACTACGCGCATGCGTGCTTGTAGAAAGGGGAGAGGATTACGTCACTGAGTAATAAAACGGCGCCCAAATTCTTACTACACGAAGGCCGAATACAAATTGCAAATGAAAAGAACATTTTCTATAATTAATGATTCATTTAGATTACAGTTAGGTAAATTATATTTATATAATCAAAAAAAATATTGTCGCTAAAAATTCGAATGAAAAAATATTCAACGCTAAAAATTACAAAAATATTTTTATTAGGTTACAAAAGTCGTCGACTACTATCTGGCTAAAACATTTTAATAACAATACAATCTTCTGTGATCTGAAATGCAATTAGGCTTTAATCAATGGTTCGACAGGTGAACACGTGCACGCTAATCGCACTGAGAAAAACAAAGGACGCCAATATTTCACGTAAACTTTACCTCTCACTTCTAGCGCTTGGCTGAGATCGAAAGTTACGCGACCGCTGACAATTTCGCCAGCCGTGTAAATCCTGTCTCGGCGATCGAACGCGATATTGAACGATTTCACTACTTGCATTTTTCACAGAATGTAAAAATTATAAACTACGAGCGTCGTACGAGCGATCGCACGAAAAGATTTCATCGACGATTGAGCAAGGTTAGACTCGCCACTGCACATCCAACGGACGGTCGTGCGAAAGTATCGCGTGCGCAGTATTCTCCCACTTCTCTTTGTACGTCACTCACCACGTGTTAAACTTCATCGTCGTTCAATGCGGCATTCCGTCTCGAAAAATGTTCTTTCGACTATTATTTTTTCTGTGAATGTCTATTGGGCGAAGTGAGAAGTAGTAAAAATTTTGTTTCTATTGAAGTGAAAGAGAATACCCGCGATTCTCAGTTGGCGAACGTTATCTAATTTTTTTAAGCAGAACAGTAGCACAGAACATCCATAAAATCCGACAAAGAATTGGTGCCGGGAGTACTGGCGCCAGTCTCCGGATGACGTCACTTCATAGTATAATTCCGGTTCGATATCTTCTGGAAGAGAAATATTTCATGTTAAATATTTCTCTTTAATTCATTTTGAAAGTGGAAATAGTATACTCACATAATTCCTGTTGGCGTCAATTGAGTGTACACTTCGTGTTTGATATCAGATCTTTTTTTGTAAAACGTCTCTCGTGATCGATTATATAAATAAAAATAAAATTCATTGTGTATTTCTTTCTACTATATGAAGAAAAAAGATATTCAAAAACTTATAACTACATTTTTTTTAAATTTCCGATAAATTAAAATGAATTTTTGGCCTGTTAAACTGTGATCGATACATCGAAATAATATGTACTTCTTTCGAATGAAATTAACTAAAAGATACTCATAGAAACTCAAATATGACGCAAACTCAATCACTAACGAATATCACGATGTTTGTAAAATAGTTTCAGAGATATTGTAATTGTTCAAATAACAAAATGAGATTTGTTATCAGCTTTTCTGAGAATTAGAAATGAGTTCGTCATAAGATGGGGGATCTGAAAATTTCCAAATAATATTATTTTATGGAAGTAATATCAGGTAAAAAAAAAACTATAAAAAAATATCTTACGAGCTGGTAGATTTTGGGAAGCTGATTCGGAAGCATTTTCAATTCCGGAATTCCTTTGTATAATCCAATTTTTGATTGGAATTACGGAGTGAGGGCTTTTTATATTATCACTTCGAGTTTCGTTATTCTCGAGTATATCTGGTTTATCGTTGTTCATGAACCGAACAACTGGAATCGTGGGCTGCGAGTGTAGAGGTATCGTTCCGATTATAATGGGATAAGATTTCGTAGTGTTCAGATGACTATAAAGAATGAAACAATGTCATTACCACTTCCTGTTATCTGAAAAACTATCCATAATCTAAGAAAAATATTCTTACCACCCTGAAACTACGACGACGACCTTTAGTTCGTTAATTAAATCAATTATCGAACAATAACTCAAGTGAGGTGTGTCCATGTATGGTATCACGAACGAGAGATCGACTTCCGAAAATTTATCGAACGGCCCATCATCTCGAGCTTTAGCCAAAGTTTTGTACGACGTATTGGTTCTACTTTGTGCGTGAAAAATCAGTTTCTGCAAAGTGATAGTATTAATAACGCAACTATATATTACTATATAGAATATGATTATTTTTTTAAATTGATTACAATACCTGAATTAATTCAACTTTAACGGTATTGACGTCCACGCTTTGCGATTGCATATCGAAATTGACCTTCACGTTCACAGAATCCCCGCAAATGTAACCACCACGCATTACAGATACTTGTATCTTCGCCACTCCAGCGAAGCAGCAACAGAAGTTAACATATTCCTTGTATATCTCGTCATTTATACCAATCTAAAAATAAAACACCGAATGAATTATTCTGTACGCTGTTTGATAGATCGAGAAGTTTCTTACTGACACGGGCTTCGGGGATGTCATTCAAATCAAGCGGCGTGACAACATTGAAAACTGCTTTACATTTCTTGTCGAATCTGAATGGTCTATCGAGAACAGCTTCAGCTTCGTATTTAACGTAACCGGTATTGTGTTTGAAACTGCTTGGTATGTCGTGGGGAAGTTGAACGTTGAACGGAAAAGTTATCAATCCAGCAGATAAAACACCTTCCGATTCTAAAATTAAAAAATCACGATTTATTTAAAAATTTCTCAATCGGAGAAAAAAGATTCATTCCGCAAACTTACGCTTTCCTCCAAGGAGTGTTTCGCAAGAAGTGAAGTAAATCTCGTCCTGCGAGTAAGTCGTCGAGTCCGTGGTGGTGTGACCCTCCGAGTCGGTCGTCGATGAATCTTCGGTCCAATAAGTGCTCGCCTTGCCCACGAATTTGAGAGTAAGCTCTACGCACAGATAGAGAACGCGGAATTCAATTAGACGAGTCCGATGTATATCGATTCTCCCGCGGGTGTGCCAAGATCCTACGTATCTCGCGAAGATTCGCAATAAATCGCGCGTTATACATCACCTCGTCTTACATTTCCTTACCTTTGTATTTAATCTGCTTTCCAACAACGAGAATAACCGAACCGCTGACTATCTCACCCGCGTTGTAAGTCTCGTTCCTTCGCTCGAGTTTGATTTCAAACGTAGTCACGGACGGCATGCTGCTTCTATTTCGGATCGCGCACAACGCGCACGAGTACCGGCTGTACGCGAACTGACTTATCGACTCGCTCGCTCTCTCGCGAGCTCTCACTTGTTTATAGTCCGAGTCACGGTATAGCTCGCACGGTAACGACCACGTGATCCCCTTTTACTCACCGCGATAAAGCCGGCGCTTCATTGACGTCTCGCGAGCAACAGGCGAATCACTTTTTTTTTCCAGGAAAAAGATAAGATACGTCGCGCGATAAGACTTATCGAGATTACCGTTGCTAGGTATTGAGATAATGATTTATATTAAGATTTTGCGTCTCGTTTGTTGTTAACAATCGGTGGATTTTATTGTTACAACGTCGCATTATATTGTAATATTCATCATGCATTATTCTTTTTCTGTTACACTGATACTGTATTATTACTAGTATCACTATGAATTTGTATCTATGAATGTTAGACAAATTCGTAATCTGAACATTTTTATAATTTTTATAGAAATATACTATATGTATATTATATTCTACATTAATTTAAGCATTTTGTATATTTATATTATACATTAGACTGTCAAACCTGTTATTATATTCGCAGTGAATTATTTTTTATATTGATTAATAATTGATTGTTTATAAAACAAACTCGTGTTCAACACACGACAATGTTCTCACCCATATTCCAGGTTGCACGTGACGCAGATGAACCGCGCCATCTATATATGTATACGACTTACCTGTTGGACGTTTCAACGCCGGCGCGTGTATGCGCTTGCAATCTCGTGTGTGCTCGCGGAACGGTCTCGTTCGTTGCGGTGACGTCGGTAGACATTGTGTAACGCGGCTGCCTCACGACAATGAGGAACGCCAAGAGCGCACGCGCAAGTGCCGCAGATGTCCTCTCGTCCGTAATTTCCCACCGTGAAATTTTCCGAAACTCCATTTTTTCATCATCATTAGGGAACGATGAAGAGAGAGAGAGAGAGAGAGAGAGAGAGAGAGAGAGGGAGGGAGGCCGGATATGAAATTTCAATTCCAGGCCACGCGAGCCCGGCGAGCACGCGTTTCGATTTTCAAAGCACCGCTCGAGATCGGAAAACGAGACTTTGATGACTCTTTCGGAGCCGGATGGTCCTCATATTTTTTTCCCTCCCTCTCGGGGTCGAATTCATGAATTCGAGGGTCGAGCGGGGGTGCTCGTCTCTGGAGATAGAGTCATTTTTTCTCGAGCTAAAAAATTGCAGCGAGAGGAACTCGAAAAGCCTGAAAAATCGTTGGAATGAGTTTCGCGATGAAAGAGGACCGTGGAGTGTAGGTACTGGAGATAAAAATTCACCGGTACGGGTGAATATCGATTTTGGGGAGATGGCACGGCCTATGTGGTTCGCGCTACCCTGATTTCATTTACGGCGAATTTCTGGGTGATGGCTCGATCTTCGACTCCATCTAGTTCGATTCTTGAATTTTAGTTTCGGTTCTATGCATCGTTGCTTAATTATAATTAAAAATTTTCGGGTTCAAAACATCTTGCAGTGCGTTTTTTCATTAATTGACAAAGTACAATAATATGAAAAAATAATATAATATGACATTCAAAAAAATTACTATTTTCATTTTATTGAACGAATGGTAGAAAAAAGCTATAGAATTTACGGCAATCCGACTTTCTATTGTGCGAGTAATTTTTTCATGTAGACGAAATAGAAAGGTAGTGGCAAAAAAGTGGAATAGAGAGAGGGGAACAAACTGAGAGGTTTCCTGCGCGGAGGAAAAGCCCCGGGCCAGGATGCTCGTGTAGATGGAGCCGCGGGTATGCGTGCGTATCGAGAGAGAAAGCTAGCGGGGGTGGAAAATCGTAATGTACTTTCAGTAGCGCGTCGGCCACCGTCGAGTCGACACCACCGAGTCGGTTCGATCGATCGAAATTCGAGTTCCCTTTAATTTTCATGTTTCGTTGTTGTGATCTCGAGACTCTTTACGAGATTCCCTCGACCGAGTGAACTATTTTTTTAAAAACTGACTCGAATTTTATTTTCATTCGATACAGTTTTTCATTTACTCCAGACGCACCATTGAAACGACTTGTTTACACTCTGCTTTGTAATTTTGCAATATAACAAATTTCGTGTCGTATAATTTCATTCTAGTCACGATTAACAATAAGACAAATAATATGTGAACGCGAGAACAATTTTGATAGAGTACATGTCGATGTGTTTGTTAAACAAAATGATGGTTTAAGTGAAATCTAATACGCCATTTTCAATTATTCGTAACGAAATCATCCCCTCGATTATCAACTTGGAACTGGAGTAAACGAGCGAGAGTGCAACAAAACGCAAGCTCTCATTACGCTTTGATTCAACAGGTTAAACTCACATTTATAACTAAGATAGAGATATCGTTCTCGCACGAATTCACTTGTTCTCTCGTAACAACTTTTCGACTATCAGTTCTATTTAGTGAAAAAAACGAAAGATAACTTCTTTTCGAATAATAATTTTTATTTTAAAAAATATTGAAGGTTTGAACGATAAATTTTACATTCAACTGAAATGTATTACGTAAAATGTGCTATGCTGCAGATATGACACGATTCAGTACATTCTTTTTGTAGGATACCGTTACCTATTCCACCATATTGAATTCGCTCGCTTTGACGATTCTTCTTTTCTGTGCGTCGTACTTCTATTCCAAGGCAAAACGCGAACTATATCAACGAGAGAAATAAAATCGTTCAATCCCTCAAAACTAGACTACTAGAAGCCCGACGGAGATCCTATCGGATTTTCCCTTGTCTCGGTTATTCTCTGGGTTTTTCTCGAAAATTGAAACAGACTTAATTACATTTTCTGACACAAAATTTTCAATTGCGTAGCTTTCGGATTCCCAGAATATGAACTGGAAAATATGAACGGGATTTGTTGATCGCCGAGCGAAATCGACGGAATAATGGCGACCAGTCCGGGCCACTCGATTCACCTAAAATCGCCGAGGAGTCCGCGCCAGTTGCCGCCGCTTCCGCTCAACAGCCAACGCGGATCGAATCAGAAAACCCCAACGACCCCGTTGGTCTTCAAATTCCCTGCCGAGTATCGCCAGGAGACCAGCCACTTCAGATTTGAAAATTTCGCGGAGGCCAATGGATCCAGAAGTCCGAACTGTAATTATTCGGGACCGAGGAGCCCGAAAAGTCCGAAACCGGATGCATCCTCTCCTATGGACAGGGAGATGCCGATATTCCGCTTCTGCGAGTCCAGAAAGAACTTCGGAAAGACCCACAGCTATCCACCTCGTAGTCCTGTCTCACCTTCTGGTTTCTCGGGTAGTAGATCGCCCAGTTCCTACAATTCGGGCCAGAAGAGTCCGAAGCCGACGGACAAGCGTCGCAATTCCTCTGTCGTCTTCTGCAGCGTCAATAGTCCTATTCAGGAATCTCCTAAGATCATAACTCCGACCAGGCAGAGCGCTACAAGTCCAGGTCCTGAGAAGAACCATCATGATGTAGATGTCTGCAAGAAGAATTCGTACAAGAAAAATGGTACCATGGGAAAGATCCCAACCGTGGATGAATCCACGTGTCGCCAGGAGAAGGAACGAGACAGTTTGGTTGACAAGGCCAGGACGAGAATATCTGGGCACTTCAACAGGAGCCAAGGATGCCTCAACGAGACCGGCCGAAGGGGCAATTCAGACTGTGGCAGTAGAGCCGACAGGAACATGTCAAGAAAGTCAACCAGCGACCTCACCGAGCTCGAAGACGCCGAGACCGAGGTCACGCTTCTATCCAGCCCCAGAAGGAGGGGATCCATGAAGGGTGGACTTGGTAAAATTTGTTTACTATGAGAAAGAAACGTCGAAATTTATTTCAATCCTGCCAAAAAAAAAACTAATTTTTCAATAAATTTTCAAAACATTCCGAGTTATTTCGAGAGAGTACATTTCTAGCTGAATGATCATCCTTCTGGTTAGACGCGTCGAATTTGCAAACAGGATGAATACAGCGGATACTCTACCGGAATAGCTACCGAATGGTATTTCATCCTAGATTAATTCAAAGCTAGATAGGGAATCGTTGTATTCGAATATGTTGATTATTGGAAGTAGAGACTTATCGAGAAGCCGGGATGGTTTGTAATCGGCTTACAGGCCTCTCGCGATCCGTCAAAATTCCCTTAAGGTGAGCTCTCGGCTTGGCGTGTTGCAGCATACCTGGCGTCGAGGCGAGGCTCGCGCGACAGCCAGTGCTCGAATTTATCGAATGTCGACAACGAGGACGTGGGTCCATTGAATTTCAGCGCGCATCCGCGCGTTCGTCAGCGGCGGACGTCCAACTTCCTCGAGCTGCCCGGTGAGTTTCGACCAACTCTAACGATCCGCGATCTATAATAACCAAATTTATTTAAATTGCGCAACCAAAAAAGCGAAGAACCGAACGAATTGATTATTGGAATTTTGGTACATTCAATTTTCGATTGTTGTTTCGATACTGAATATCATATACATTTATTATAATAATAATTGTTATTATTACAGTAGCTAATTCCGAAAAATGATTTTATATAACAGCGCATTTTCCTGAGCGGTCGGGACACGAGCTGGAATTTATTTATCGAATTGTAACTTATTGACATAAACACCCAATTATTCATTTCCGTGCGGACGTTAATTTATTCCCAATACGTTGCATACGATTACACGTTGATATAACGATCCCTTTCGCGCGGCCGTTAATTGCGATGAAATTCGCGCTCGCGTAACGACGGACTCATGCAATTGTGCCTTCGATTTAGTACTTTTTCGCGTGACAAATATCCGATGGCAACGAATTGTTTCGAAATTCGATAAATGCGGATGATAGGAAAATTCTGTGAAATATAAATTTTATAATTTTCTAAGTATACTTCAAGAAGGCCTGTCCTTGTGGAAAAAAATTAATTTCCAACTTCACATCTTGAAGCTGAACAAGTATCAAAGAGAACACTTAGTCGACCTAGTTTGAAAATTCGAGCTCGATTTTCCGTATATAGTTACTTCCTCATCTTCGAAGTTTCGATATTTTCGCACTATTGAAAACGTTTCCAAGTGGTAAAAGTTTCGGTTGAATTTTCAACACACGGGACTGTGAGCATGACGGAATTTAGTGTTAACAAACACAACAGCAGTAATTTAGATTTTATTGTACCATTTTAAAAGCTAATTTAGTTGGAATTCGATACAAAATTTCCAACTGCGAACAGTTACAGAACGACGAATAACGCGATTCGTTGGATCCAATTTCCAGTGCTCGTAATTAGCGCGATTACGTTTCTTCCTCCGTCATAGAGAGAAAAAATTTACGCGTGACTGCGTTACGCGAAACGGTTGGAAACAGTGGACGATTTTTTCTCCTCGCTCTCCACGTGGAATGAAATTGAACGATTAAACACACTCGGGCGCGCGTCCGTCGAGCCAGAGGAACGCGTATAATCTTTAATCGCCCCCTTCTTTTTCCCTCCCTCGGTTTCTCTGTCTCTCGCTCTCTCGTTTACCTCGTATCGACCTTTTTCTATCCCTCTTCTGTTTTTTACGCGAGGGGTTGAAACCTTCACGTGGATCTCGCTGGAAGATACGGCGCCTCCACGCGAATTCGCGATTCCGTACCTCAAGAAAGATCGATAGGCCGAAATTTACAATTCCGCCTCTCGACCGAACGGAGAAAGAGGAAGAAGAGGGGTGGGAGTTGGGAAGAAGTTCACTGTAAATCGAGTTGAATTATTTTCATCGGGATATTCCTGTTTTCTCTCACGAGCTATTCGCATGATGAAGCGCCTCGGAATAAAGTTTCGAATTACGAGCCTACGATTGAGAACTTCTCGCTGGTGTGTTCGTCGAGTGTGAGGCCGAGGGTGTGAATAACGCGAGGGAGGGCTTAACAAGCGACGGGAAATAAAGTTACGATAAAAATGTTTGTGCGGAATCTATTTCGAATTTCATATAGTAAATCATGCGGGGATGCTCCTCTCGGTGTTTTGTAAATCAAGTACGGACACGGATGGGATTAGTCCGCCGGAGATAAGTCGACAATTCGCTTTCCACGATTTCCAACTCTCTATCTCTCTCTCTCTCACACACACACACACACACATCAAATTTGTCGTTTTTCAATTCGACACAAGCGTTATGGAGAACGGATACTGAATTGAATTAATAATGGCGGACGTGGTCGTGAATACGTTAACGTCCCTATGAACGCAGCGGTGATCGAACTGGCGAAATTCGAATGGAAAATTATTCAGTTTGGAATTGCACATCTCGTATCAGTTTTCGTATAAACTCGCTCGTTGCGATAGATTCAGGAAGAGTTTTTCTTCCTGAGTTATCAAATACTGGCGATTCGATTTGACAACCATTCAATTAGATTGTCAATATTTACACCCGAATATTTAACGATTAAGAGCATTCAATTCATGAAGTATTGTTAATCCTTTAACTGAATTTGTTCAAAATTTACTGTACTCGAGCAACTTATACTCCTCTCAAAAGACTCGAACGAAAAAATGAATAATCGTTCGATGGAATAAATATTTGAACTCTTCCCCCGAATTTTCAAAACAGGTTTTTTTTTTTATTCTCGAATTCGCTGGAAAAGGGAAAACACGAGATACGTGACCAATGGATTACGAGAATTCATCCTCACGGTCGGTGTACGGGCGAGAAATTAATTACGCGCTCTGTGTTCGTTCATTGGACAAAGTGCGCAGTCATGGAGGGCTGCAAGGGGAGAGAAATTCCGTTCGCAATCGGAAATCCGTCCAACACTTTTTCCCTCATAGCGAGATATTTTCGGCAAAGTTCTCTCTTTCTCTACAGTTTATCGATTAACCGACGTTTATGTGCGTAGCGGGAGAAAATACAGCCACGGGTATCCCAAATTGGGAAATTTTCCGCGAAGGGCAGCGAAAATCGATTCGACTTTTGGTCCGTTCTGTGTTTCCTCTTTTTGTTACACGCGCGAACTGTTTTTCGCGTTAGCGTTAAACATTTCGAGCCGGCAGAGACAACACCGGAGAACATTCTGAGATATTTCGCCGAGCAATTTGAATAATTCGAATGTCTCCTCAAGAGCTCAAGAGCCAGCCAGCTCCAGATGTATCCTACAAAATTTCTCCGTAATATGAGCAACTAATGAAAGAAAAGCCGGGGAATAACAACGGCCACTTTCATTTTAATTCCGCTCCCCCTTCCTCACCCGAAACAAAGATGAATATTATGAGAAAGCACTGAGTGGATCAATTTAAACTTCCCACGTGAATTTATGAATGAATTTCTTTCTTTGCACATTTCAGCCGTGATGTATTCAACCGAGAAGTGGAATTGTAATCAATATTCGATTGATAAAATCTCATAACTGCTTTGTGTACGATACGAAATAATTTATATACATTACCTTCTAGGAGGGTTATTAAGATTAAGAAAGAGATTAGATTGTCGTAAGGAATCACTAATCGTACCTTTCTCTAACTTTCTACAATTTTGCGCGCTGAAATCTTCTATTGGTTGTAAATTAAGGCTCGATGTATCTCAGTAGTATTAGTCAGCCATACACGAGACGCTCGGAGGCTCCCGAGCAAAGGAGTCTCGGGAGCACGCGAAGACAAGCACGCGAACGTGTAATTGAATGTTTTGGGCGGGGCGTTTGTGCGTCGGATGCTTGATTTTCGTTATCGCGTCGGGCGACGTCACTCCTGCATGCTCGCCCGTTAATTGTTTTGCGCGAGCCCGCGAAACAACGAGCGGAACACGAGACACACACTGGGGCGAACGGGAAATAAGTTTCGTGCCTCGCGTTACATGGACTCCCGCGTAACAATGTTTATTCATCGACCTGATAATTATCTCGCGGTGTGAATATCGCTTTTGCGTGTTTACGCAGAATATATTTTTACGATTGTCACGAGCGCACAGAATTGAATTTCTTTTCTAGTTAATACTGCTCTAATTGCGTTGATGAAAAAATAAATTGCAATAAAATTTGAATTCCGAATGAAATTTCGATTTGCGATGGAAATAATAAATAATCAATCGAACCATTTCAAATATTTCCCAAGTTGGGCTTTTCTCGAATTTTCGAAAACACGCCAGAGCCTTTTTTAGGGACCTTTTAGGGTCACTCAAGGACACGAGCGAGTTCGATTCCGTCCCAATCGCCAACCAACCGAATTCCCCTTCGTCTTTCTGCGGTACGGGAAGAAACTCTAAGAAATGCCGCGTACCATCGATAATATCGTTACGCATGGAGAATGCGTGTATTTATGTACGGATTTACTCGCCATTGTCTGCGCTCGTGAATTTTTATCAGCCCGATAAATTTTTGGCGGGCTATCTTCGCGCGATTGCGGAAAATTCTCCTTTTGTCATTTTCCGAGCGACAAAGCATCGACGCCGTCGTTAATCGCTGAATTATGACCCACATTTTGTACGAAATGCTCGAAAACATTATTTCGACTGTCGACATCGACAATTGGCAATTCATAAAACAAATCCTATTTATTAATTCAGCCGGAGAAAGCAATTTCCTCCTACAGCTGCCCATTTTTTGCTTTCATCTATACAGGGTATAGAATTTGGATTTTTCTTATTAAACAACTTTAAATAATTTTTCAGGGCAGATGATTCTCAGTTCGCTAAATCCCGTTCATTTTTCTCTCGTCGGGTGTATCCATTATGGCGAAAACGATAGATGGCCGCGTACCCTCCACCGATTTAGCCCCGTGGGATATCGTACTTATGCTTACGAGTGGAATTTTTTATAGAGCGTACTGCGTAAACATCGCATGAACGACGATAAATGTCCGGTGTCGTTTGAATATCCGTAAATAAATGTCACTCTTCCGGTGAGTAGGAAAAAACACACCGAAAGTCGATAAACATCGCTTGTACAAACATTTCGTAAAATAAACTTCTTTGAGGAATAGCAAATGTATTCGCTAATTAGGAAGAAATTCAATTCGTCTATTTGTTTTATCATTGCCCCGTACGGAAAAAATTATATTTGATATATATTTGAAATATATATAGAATATAGTTAAAAATATACGCTGAATATATCCTGAAATATATTTCAAGTACACAAAATTGGCCGCTTTTCGTATATGTAATATATTCATAAAATGTATTCTAGCATACATTTATTATATACGCCGTATAAAAAACATATATTTCACATATATGGAAAATATAAAAAATATACGGCGTATATTATTAAATATATTTTATCTTATATTTTTTCCGTACGGGATGCACCGTTAGTCCCTGTAGTTTTCCTTTCATCCTCACGATTTAGTAGTGACGCAAGTATCATTTCAGCTTCATAAACCATCGATCGATTCCTGAAACCGATTCATTACGCAATTAATAACACTCATCGACGTTTTTTCTAAAAATCGCAAAGTGGAAACGAGTCGACCCGATTTTTTCCGCCTCGTTAGCTCCGCCTCCCCCACCTGTTGCGATTATAATAAACGTCGAATTAATTATCTCCAATTATCGAGATCGGGACTCGCTGAAGGTCGAATGATAATCCCGATGAACGGAAGGAATCCTCTTTTACGGGAACGAGTTATTAGCCTCTTCGGGCAGTTTAATTAGGGTTACGTAATTTACGATAATTGGACCATAAGACGGGCAACGCGAGATGTATTACTACATCGCAGTTTCGAGAGGAAGCCACCTTGGACCAAGTTTCGTCGGCGTAATTCCATGCTTTCGGGAGTGTATGCGTGTCTGTATGTACACGCGAGAGGGAGAGGACACGCGCCACGCGCCGAGTGGAGAAACTTATCGGCCGAGCCATCCGATATAATTGCATTAGGGGCCGCTCTCTCGCGTCTCCGCGTTTCCCCATATCGTTTGCTTGATTCTCCTCCCTGTGCCCACGTACGTAGCTGTACATATATCGAGGGTGTATATACACGTATACGTTGCTCTCATCAATTTTCGCAAATAAGTGCAAAGTTTCGAGCTCGAAGAGTCTGGAAAATATTCGACTGGTTTACTTATATTCAAATTAAAATTATTGAATTTACAGTTCACTTATAAACATCTAATAATTTATACGTGTAAAGGTATCATTAATTTTCACAAAGTGCAAAGTTTTGAGTCCGTAAGAGTCGGGAAAGTACTCTAGTGATTAATTGAATTTTTCTCCCCGAATATTTATCCTCGCGTCCTAAATACCATATTATTAAATTCACATTTTAGTTAGTCATATAAATGTATCTATATGTATACTATATTCAGGTTCCATAATATTCACAAAGTTTTCCAAAATGCGAAATTCGTTTCGAAGACTCGAAAACCATATTTAAGCAATTCTGTTCCATTTTTCACTCGAATATTTGCACTCGCGTGGAAAAATAAAACTCATCGAGTGTTTTGTCGCAACGGCGATTTGCTCAGCGAGTATTATATACAAATAATCGATAGCCGAACGAAATGGAAAACGAATTCCAACGTATTCTATAGAAATATTTATTCGGTCCGATATTTTCGAGTCGCGAGCGTAGTTCTCACTTTACTTTCCTTAGAAAAGATTGCCAGTGCTAACAAAACGGCCAACGATTGGTCCAG
>NCVS01001129.1:29691-39875 GCA_003055095.1 Goniozus legneri | reverse complement strand
ACTAATATTTATGTTGACTCACTTTGGTGAGACCAGATATAAACTATGATTATCTCACCTTGATTTCATGTCCTCGAAATAGCTGTTTTAGGTGTATTTATTTCAGGGTCTAGTCCTCATATAGAAAATGAAAATGCCACGTCCTCAAAGTAGTCTTTTCACCTATGGTGAACACTTTGAGGACCGGCTCTGAACTATACGATAAATATAAAACATTTTGAGGCCCGACCCCGAAAACGTCATGTGTCCTCATAATGTACATTGTTTGTATGAAAATGACCTCAAATACTGCATTACATATATATATATATATATATATATATATATATAATATATAGGACGAAGAAGGAAGGGGGTGTGAGGGTGTGGAGGATACCTCGGAGTCTCGACGGAGCGTCTAAAACGGTAACGAAGTTTAATGGATTAACGCGACGTGTATCCTCGCGAGAGGAGGCGAATGAGAGGGGGAGGGAGGGGGAGGGCGAAGAAGCACCCCCTGGCGTAATAATTTTCACGCCATCGGCGTCGAGACAAGGAGAGCTAGCGCTCGCGAGAGAGAGGTCGCATCGGGCCTCGATACGTCACGGATCGATACTCTCTCTCTCTAACACGCCCCCACCCCCCTTTCACCGGGGCTGGGGCTGGGGTGTAAATGGTAATTTCGCTAAAACGATAATGGGTAAGATCGGTATCGAAGGCAGAGATGTCGCTCGCGAGGCGGTTATATTCCAGAAATCGGTGCGCGAGCTAGAGAGAGGCTATTGTGCGTATAATTTTACCGTACCGGAGAGAGAGGGAGAGAGAGAGAGAGAGAGAGAGAGAGAGAGAGGAAGAGGTGTTATAGCGTTCCGGCTACCTGTTAGGCGCATAATAATGGTAATCGCGTTGGCACGCGCGGCCTGTATGCGTGCAGGCTCGCTCGCCGACGACAAAGTCGAGTCGCGAGTGTGTGTACGCGTGCAGGCATATCGATTATTTGCCTTTCGAGTTTCCCAGTGACACCTGCGACACGTAACAGGTTCGCGCCATCGGCGTTATTAAACCCCAACCCCCGAGGCCCCAGGAGGATCCGCGAAGACTCGTCGGTTCTTGGCCGTAGAAAGCAGAGAGAGAGAGAGAGAGAGAGAGAGAGAGAGAGAGGGGGAGGTAACCAAAAGCAGGTAACCGAGACGAGTTTCCATCCGACGGCTATCGCTATCTCTCTTTCTCTCGTACGGTTTAATTATCTCCGTCTAATCCGACATCCCGACGTCGGACGACGTACGGCTCGCTCTACGTGACGCCTATTTCAACCCCTACTCGCGATTATTAATTTTCAACTCGCACCCTTCGCCCCTCTTTTCACATCTCCGGTCGGGGGTTGCGATTTTGGTCAATGTTGAAAAATTTCTGCTCGAAAAAATCAAAAACACTCGTAATTTTCAAACTTCAAATTCGAATACAAAAATGATTAACCTTTTTTAAGTTACAGCCATTCGAAAACTACAATTGTCCTTTTAATACTTTTTAGGGGTGTATCATTTAGCGAAGAAAGATAAATAAATATTTGCACGATTACTTTAAACAGTTCTTGCTGCGACACTCCACCAGTTACATAAGAACAAATTTAATAATACAAAAGACATAAATAAAGAGAGAGAGAGAGAGAGAGAGAGAGAGAGAGAGTGGCGACAGGGTGTAAAATAATGCAACCTACGGAATTACAAATTACAGAGGGGTAGAGGCTGGTAGAAGAGATGGGCGTGTAGTATATTCGTTCCGTTGATTACACAAACAACACTCGCGTAGCGCCACAGTGAAACAGAGAGAGAGGGGATGAAAAGGGAGAAGGTGCGGTATCAAACGCGGTCGTTGCAAAAGCTTTCCTACCGTCCCGCGCTCCTTTCCACCTACCGGCTCTAGCTATTAATCTTTATTACAAACAATCCGGCGTGTTAATTCCGTGCAATTTCGCTCGCGTCACGCACCAGCCCCCTCCCCTCCCCCCTTCCCCTCAGTCCGTTCCTCTATGGCAAACCAAAGCGGGAATTTTCGCAAAACGCGTATCATTCCCGCGTTAGCGATACCAAACTGCCTACGCGCCGAATATAAATTCGAATCGCGCAAACACACGCGGCTGTTTGCCCGCGTATTGAAAATTTCACGAGCAGAGCCAAAGCTAGAGCCCGGAATATCGATTTTTACGATCACGACAAACGAACGGACCTTCTATGCCTCGGGATGGGTAATTTAATATGTTTTGAGCGCGATAAATTCGCATTAACGCTCGCCAGCCGCGTTGCGTACGTCCAAATATTATTTACGTGTAACCGGTGCGTCCTCTCTTGTTCCTGTTTGATAAACTTAAACGGGGTGTTTTGGCCAGGCGAGGTTTTAGATTTCTATTTTCCAATGTATTGCTCAAAACAACTAAGGGGACACTCGTCATTTCAGTACAATTATAATTCTAAAATTTTTAAATATTCGATTAGATTTGATCATTTTTAGCAGAGATATTATTTGAGAATTCGTAGTTCCGTATTCCCTGCACGAAAAATTAAACAATTAAGGTCTATTCACACATATCCGTACCGTATCAGTACCGTTCAGTTCAGTGCACTGATAAAAAAAATGAATGCTTTGTTTTTAACGAAGATGTTCACACTGTTCCGTATCCGTACCGTCAGTGACCGTACAGTGCCCTCAGTGTGTCTACCTTTCTTTCTTCCTTTTCTTGTTCTTCTTCATCCAAAATACAAGCAATAGCTGCGAGCTCATTTATATCAAACATTTTTTGATACGTATATTTCGCACTTTTGCTGAAGACTGATTGAATACGAATACGGATGTTTGAACATTTTCGTACCGATCGGATCGGATTTTATTTCTTTATCAGTGCACTGAACTGATCGGCACTGATATGTGTGAATAGACCTTTATCCGATTCCACTCCCAATGCGTAATAAAAAGAACGAGGGGAAACTCGAAATCCATCTCGTTAACGATACGATTAATTGCGCTAAAGAAGCAACGCCGATCGAGAAAGAAATCGATTCTCCGGGTTTGATCCCATAATTTGCGGTAGCGTCGATTCCGCGGAATACAATCACCGATCCGTGAGGAGGCAACGGAGCGGACGCTCGAGCGAGTATTAAATTAACGAACGTACAAACGGGTCTGTATAGCGCGATGCCGATATCAAAGATAATTATCACCGCGCATCGTTTAGTCGCAATTACAGTGATTTTATACCTATCGAAATTCAATAATTCGCGATAATCGATAGCTCCAAGATTAAACGAGTCGATGGATTAAACGACGAGTATTGTGGGAACCCTTCATATTCACCCCCCACCCTGTCCCCATATTATATACGCTATCGAATTTCACTGATTACGTCAGCGGGTGCGGATGTCGTCTATCCGCGGATTATTATTAGACTCGATAACACGCTACAACGAAATTGTTCCGAATTTTTGTAACCAATCTGACATGGCTTTTATAAACATCTATGTTTTTTGAAATTCAGTGATAAAATCAGTCATAAATCAGATATGACTTTTATTCAATTTTCATGTTATCTGCTATTTAACAAAATTATATTTATGCATTGTGTGTACACTAAAAATAGCAATATTTTATTCTTTTATTTTAACAAGAAACTTTTAGCTCACCTTCGTCGAGGGAATAAACGACGAGCACTAGGAACCCTTCATAGTTTTTATTATGTACACGTTTGAAAAAAATCTCTTCGAACTTGTAAGAGTATTTATTTCTATTTGTGAACTAGTTTCTTGAAACTTAGTGATAAAATCAGCCATAAATCAGCTACGACTTTTATTTAGTTTTTATGCTTTCTGCTATTTAAATTACATACAGTTATGTATTTAAAATACATAAATTACATCAGGAATATTTTATTGTTTTATTTCAATAACCAACTCTCACTTTTCCCGTCGACGGGTTAAACGATGAGCACTAGGAACCCTTCACAGCCCTTATTACGTACGCTATCGAATTTCACCGAATACGTCAGCGAGCGCGGATGTCGTCTATCCGCGGATTATTATAAGAGACTCGATAACACGCTACACCGAAATTCCCTACACCGATATTACAGTCCGACGACGGTAACAAAGATTTCCCTCTCGCTCCCGCGAATCGTGGAAATGATTAGAATATTCCAATAGCGGAGCGAGGTTCGCCCCGGCGGGTGCTCCAGTTCCGCGCGAACGTAAATTACGACTGACGTACGAACTGCTTTATTCATCAAAGCGGCTCGTAAAAAAAAAGAGAAGGAAGAGAAAAAAAAGGAGAAACGAGAACTGGAGTAAAAGTAATATAAAAAAATAATCCCATTCCGCATAGATTACGTAGCCGAGATTCGTCCGGCGATCGCTCTCGCGGTCGCTAAGAGCCGAACCCTCGTGCAGTCGAACGATCATATCAGGAATGAAAAAAAGGGAGAAATAGAAAGAGATAAATTCCGGGAGGCCCCTTCTCTCCTCGCGAATTCTACAAGGAATCGTTGGCAAAGGAGACGCGAACGATATGTACTGGAATGAAAAAGTGGAGACGAGGTAGGAGCAAAAAAATTCGTATATATACGAGCCTACGTTTAAGCTCATGCATACGTAAGCAGGTACACATGTTATACCTCTTTCTCAACCCCTCTTTCCCTCTCTCTCTCTCTCTCTCTCTCTCTCTCTCTCTCTCTCTACCGCTCGCTTCGCTCTCACACGTACAGCCTTCGGTACACGCTCCTCTGGAGTATAAGAGGGACACGAATTCTCTCGCAATTCGCGTAAAACGAATGTACACACACAAAGCTTGTGTATCGTGGAACGAAATCGAAGGACATAGAGACGAATGCGAATATCCGTATCGCGGACTCCCTGGACGCGCATCATTTCGGTCTAACGTTTTCTGCCTATCCTGAAGGTTATAACACTCCCGATCGGTTTTTGCATAGGCCAGCCCATCGATTCGGAGGGAGAGCGGATAAGGAAGTTGGGGGGCTCGAAATTTGCGAAATGCCTCCCACGGAGGGCTCGAGGTTTTATATTACTCGAGGTATTATATCGATCATATTCTGGAATATCAGATAGCTACGCTTCTATTTTCAACATTATCCTTCTTGCTCGTTCTATCGGGAAGGTAGGACGAATGATCTTAATATATGAAAAATATTTTAATTATTCAAGCCTTCTTTTTATATCGAAGCTAGTTTGGTTTGCTTTATCGATTAGTGGATAATAATTTAATTGGTTCAAGGATTTTTAATCCAATTGTACCAGTTGGATTTTCTGTATAGATTGGAAATTTGATAGTGTTTTCAACTATTGCATTGGTGAAACACACCCGGAAAAGTTTGACTGATGTTGTTAGTTTTTGAAAATTTGATATTTCACTGTTTTTTTATGGTTGAGGACTTTTGAGTTATGAAAGTAGTAAAAATCATATAACAAATTTCTCTGAATTGAATTTGATTATATTGATTAATGTAATAAAATGGTTATATTTTTTAATCCCACTTTTGCTATAGAAATTTTCAGATATCAATTTTAAAGTAGTCTTTTTAATCGATTTTCTTAAAATTTTGAAATCTCTACAATATTAAATTACATATTTCGTCAGAATTAGCCATCTCGGATTTAAAAAAAACTAAAATCGAAATTGTATTACTTTAAACGAATTTTCACGAAGAATAAATGTTATTTCTGTGTTATAATTAGAATGCCTCGAAGGAATTCAAAATTTCAATTTATCACGATGTAAATTCATAATAAATTTTTAACAAATCCCAATTTTTCGAGTTTTCCTAAGCGAATTGACAATCCTAAAAACCTTTTGTACTTTTATTCTGGATTTGTCTAAATAAATTTTTTACACCTACTAATTTTATCAAATTTTATATTTTATTTTTTATATTATAAATATTAGACTGGTTCAAGAAAAATAAAAAATTTTTTTCCCTCGAAAGTCGCATTGATATACCTTCAGAAAGGTGTAAAAAGATGCCAGTTAAAATTTCAGCTCCTAATATAAATATTTAGAGGTCGCGCATCGCGATTTTGTATTTTCCATTTAAATAACATTAGAAAATTCCTCTTTTATTTTTGGAATTTTGTAGCTTCCACATGGATAGAGGAATTCGAACGAGAGTAACATATTTTGTAAGAAATTGGACGCTCTACAAAAAGTCTTTCTTGTCGTTTTTCGATAAATTGAATAATTCAAAAGTTATTCGACCTCAAAGACAAATGTATGGAAATTTGTTTGTTTACGACACTTTCCCAAGAAACTCGGTATACTTTCGTACCAAATACATAATACAGGTGTACTGGCATGACTATCCAGTATATATATGCGAAGGTTGTGAAAATTTATCAATACTTAGGTATTACTCCTAATTCTATAAAGAATTATAGATTTTCTAAAAAAATTTCATCGTTTTCAATAATAAGTTACATATTTTATCCCCCATTTTTCACAACTCTCGCGTATATATACTCGATAGATATGCCAGTACACTTGTACTATGTGTTTGGCACGAAACTGTACGGAGTTTCTTAAAAGCATGTCGTCGACAAGAAAATTTTCATTAATTCATCTTTGAAGTCGAATAACTTTTGAATTATTCAATTTAACGAAAAATGACAAGAGAGACTTTTTGTAGAGCGTTCAATTTCCTACAAAATATGTTACTATCGTTCGAATCCCTCTATCCGTGTGGAAGCTACAAAATTCCAAATATAGAAGAGGAATTTTCTAATGTTATTTAAATGTAAAATACAAAATCGCGATGCGCGACCTCTAAATATTAATATTAAGAGCTGAAATTTTAACTGGCATCTTTTTACACCTTTCTGAAGGTATATCAATGCGACTTTCGAGGGAAAAAAATTTTTCATTTTTCTTGAACCAGTCTAATAAATATGCAAGATCGTATAATTATTTGTTTGTTATTTTTCATGAATTTTTATTCTTGTTTCTTTTGTGTAAAATGTTCGACAAGTTAATAAAGCGAGTTTAAAAAAAAATCACCCCAAAACAGCAGACGAATCAAAATACCGAACGGAAGAGGAAATTCGACAACACCGAGCTCGCTCTCCTTCGAAGATGCAAAATAAATAAGCGCACTCGTTACAGAACGAAAGTGGAAACAATCGCGTTAGAGAGAGGCGAACTGCGGTGCGTATATTCGGCGGTGGCAGGGCGCGAGAGCTCGCGCTATCGGAAAATTAAAATCGCACGCGCGCGCGTTGCGTTATAGTCGAGGAACCCAACTCTCCATACACGCGCGTGTATATACGTAAGCGCTCATGAAACTCCACCGTGAATTCCTAATTTCACGCGAGCTGCAACAACAACAACAGCGATAACGAAATTCCCGTACGCAGAATCGTTCTCGAACTGGTTGGCCCGTGCGAATTGAAATTCGTGAAATTTTCATCATCACGAATTTCTCTCTCTCTCTCTCTCTCTCTCTCTCTTTCTCTCTCTTCTCTAGCGAATTTTTTTCACCCCGAAAAAGCGCATTTTTTCTTCGCTCCATCTCGACGCAGCCGGTTGAATTTTTCACGACCAATAAAATGTTACTACGCTCCTGGCTTTTTACTGCGCGGCTCTCGTATTTTGCGCAAATGTGCGAGGGTTCGTCACGACCTGGCCGGCTAGAGAGAGAGAGAGAGAGAGAGGAAAAAATCAAACGAAAGTTTACAAGCACGCGTTTTCATTCAGTTTAGACAATTAGATATCGTTTCTCGTTCCGTCGCTCTAATGGCTCGAATTTTTTTTTTCACAGAGCCCACCAATAGCTATACTTTTTTGCGGCGAGAAACAAAAAAGACGGGGGGAGGTTTGGGGGAGTGGTGAAGAAAAAAAGAATACAAAAAACACCGTAAATATTTGACAACGCACGACGCGTTATTTGTTTTACCCGTTACGCTCGCTCGCATCGGATGACATCAATTCATTTAAAACACACGTTCGCGCGGAAAACTTTTTTTTTCATTGTCGTTGTTGTTCGACGGCTCGAAATGCGCGTCGGGCGCGCATCGACGTGAATGAAAAGCAGAAACTACAATATAAATAGCGGATATCTTTTATACGCGTACGCACGAATCGCTCGCCGCCTAGTAAATAACTTACGCGAATTTGCGCCGCGAGGCTCGGTTCTATGTAAATTTCGTACAGACGAGAGAGAGAGAGAGGAAAAAAAGAGAAAGAAAAAATGGCCGAGAAAATTGCGAAAAATAAAACGAGGAAAAAATGGCAGAGGACGCGAGGGTGTAGTATATACAAACAAAAATACCACGTACACGCAACAAACGATAAATATTCATTGAATTTATAACCGTAATTCGTATAATTCTTATGAAAAACATTCGCCTGTGCTGGGCTATACATATACAGCGTTTTGTAATTAACGACGCGACCGTAAAAGGAAAACACGAGCAGGCGTGTGCTTCTCTATCCGAGAAAATAATTTTCATCGCCCTCGCTCCTCCGCATCTACTGGGTGTTCTCGTCTCACCGCGAAATCCTCGCGAATTTTGAGAAAAATACGCTCGCTATTTTTACGTTTCGTAACTTAAGTTATCCCAATTTTTTGTCAGCGAAATAAGAATACCGCTTTTATGAGTAATTTCCAAGAACGTAAATATTCATATCCGAGGAGTGTATGTTCTCGGAAAATATTGGATTCGCATTTTACTTTATTCGACTGCATTTTGATGAGAAAATTTGAATTAAATGTAAGTTTCTGTAAAAAGACGGTGATAATTCGAAAACTTTTAGAAAATTAAAAAGCTTTAGTTTGATAAGAATTAACAATATTTTGTTATTCTTCAATATTAATGAATGTTGAAAAACTCAAGGAGTTTTGCTGTGTAAATTTTTGTAAATTTAGAATTGTTAATTTTTGGACACCTTGTACGTAGGAAGGCATTATATGGCACGCACGAGAATTCGCGCGACTCTTCCGTGCATCTGTTTACAGCTGACGTGGTTGCTACTATCTCTCTGTGATCTTCTCTCTCTCTCTTTCTCTCTTGTCGCCACCCCATATCGCCGAGTCCCCTATGACTCAACCTACCCCCGTGAGCACGTGAGTCACGCTTTCGTCGGTGTATCATAAAAATCTACGACCCGTCTCATGATTTCCAACCCCCTCCTCCTTCCTTTTTTTCAGCATTTTTCACTCCCGCGTCGTTCCTTTTTCTTTCGCACCACCCGAAAAAGACACACACGGGCGTATAAAAATTTTCGCGCACGCAAAACCGCTGAATTTACCGCACGCTCGGCTCCGAGGAAATTCGTTTACTCACTGGTAGCTCGCGAGTTTTATTATTTCAAAGAGAGAGAAAGAGAGAGGATAGGATAAAAAAGGAGCGTTGAATCGACGCGCCTTTATCGCGCGAAAAGCGAAGGACGAGCGTACAGCCGCGTGAATGGGGGATGATATCGGCGCTGGCCGGTTTGTAGGGCTGACAGCGCGGGCCGAAATGATTTATCGCCGGAATCTCCGGCGACCTGATAAGCACTGTTTGTGGAAAAAAAATCGAGGGAAAATGGCGTAGGAAAAACGAAAGTAAGGAAAACATAACCGAAGAGAGGGCGTGATCGATGCTCGGAAAAGAGACTGACGAGGCAAATGATACTACAAGGAAATCGCTGACTGAATAATCGTCCCCGAATAGAAAAATTTAAATTGTGTATCGAGCTGGTAAAGAAAGAAAATATTCATTTATTCATTTTTCTATTCATAAGTGCGAATTTTCACTCTCATTTATTTTTTCCCTATTCGTCACTATTGCAGTTTCCATTTACACGATGTAGAATTGTTGTTGTTTTATATGATTCAAGTTATTGTTTAGAATTTAAAAAAAATTTAGTATTGTAAAACTAAAACTAAAATAAATTTTGAAATTAATTTTTATATATCACTTTTTTCACTGGGCTTTTCCGGCGAGTGGTAGAGAAACAATTTACAGGAGCTTTATTCGTAATTAGCCGGAGTGAGAAGGAACTAAGAAAGAGAAAACTAGGAGACGCGGAGCCGATAGGACGCGTCGTCCCGCGTCTCGGTGATTTAGCGAGCGCGATAAGTTAATACACTCGCGCGGCTAATCTCCACTCAGCCAAACGAGCTCCGAAAATCCAGCCACTCTTACCGGCCTCGAAACTCATCCCCCCTCGCA
>NCVS01001129.1:1971-23287 GCA_003055095.1 Goniozus legneri | reverse complement strand
GCCGATTCCACCCCATAAAACGCGATTACGATATTTCCCCCACCTCCTTTTTTGCTCTCGCGAAATTTACGATAAATAAATAAACGCCCGCGATAAATCAGCCAATGGACGGCCATGCGAGCACCGAGAAGTATAACAGCGATTTTTGCGAATAGAGAGAGAGATTGGCTAGTCTCGATGAAAAAAAAGCTCGGGCGAAGGAGAAAAATGGGACGATTCAATGGGGGATTACAAGCGGCATTACCGTAATTTCGTAATGTCAACGATGAATCAAAATTCGAGCGCGATGAGTGGCCTGGTCGAACTGGCGGAAGTGCAGGAGAGGATTAAATTAAATCGGATCGGAATTAACCCGCGAATCGGTCGCGCCAGCTGCGACTCTGACACGCCGCATGCGTTACGCATCTCTCTCTCTCTCTCTCTCCCTCTCTCGCTCGCAATAGTGCTTGACTACTGCAATGGCGCACGCATTTATACTGGGTGTTCTAGGATTATCGTGCATTCTTCTCTTTGACAAAATTCATTGACCAATTTTGACAACCAGGAGATGAGTTCTTAACATTTCAACATTTTCAACAAGATTGTTGTGTCCTGTACATATGAACAAGATTGTTGTATCTTGTATTTATGAACAATATTGTTGTATCTCGTACATATTTTTATTGATAAGTATCAATACTTATATTTTTGTTTTTTTGTATGTATGTTTTGTTTAATACTGTCAGTTCTCTCCTCTCAAATAAAACCCTCATGCCCTCAAAAAAGAATTCTTGAAGATTTGGTTCAATTTTAGATTTTTTTTCAAAGTTTTGTGATTCGGTTACCGTCCAACGACACACAGTCATTACGAGACACCTTATAGACGATTTTACGTAACGCACCCGCGCAGAAACCGAATCGCGGCCGCACCGCCGTGTCGCGTTAAATTACATCTTCGCACGAGACGAGAGGAAACGCGTACCGAGATATGAAATTCGTTCCCGCGGACTGCGAGCGCGTGTCTCGTCTTATATTGCGAACGTTTCTCGAGTTACGCTTCCGCGGCAGACAATCCTTCGGGTGAGGAGAAAAAACGGTACGAGTTATGTGCAAAAATTTGCCTTCTCAAATTCTATTACCCGAGATTTGAGTCTTCTTCCCGTTCCCTCTCCATTACGGAAATATTTCTACGTTCCACATAATGAAATTAAAAAAAAAGATTAGAGTATAACTAGAACACTCCTTGAAATTGTTACATTGAAAATAAAAATTCGTCAAAACTACATAATGGTTTTTGAAGAAACGTTAGTCGATGCAGAATTTCCTTTAAAAATGAATGAAATTTTTTCGAGTACTTTCAGCTTTTGAAAAAACTTGGCAAAAGTTGCCGGCTTCTAATAAACGTTTCTTCAATTTTTCGAAGTGTACGAAAGAACAGCCGGGAAGAATAATTCGAAATGTTTATAGAACACAGCTGGAATAAACGGCACTCGGGGAATGAAAACGAAACAGAGAAAACGGAAAGACTGGAGATACAAAAATGTTTGCGGATAATACCAGAGGCAGCTAATTAAATCAATTCTTCTCCCCCACCGAGACCCGTTTCATCCCGGCAAGTTACGTGGAAAGCGCGCGGATTTGTTTTTTTCCGCGGGCACGAGTTTCGAGAGTCGTCGCGCGTCAAAACAAATATATTCCCGAGCGCTCAACGGCGGACAGGATGAATAACGCTCGGAGGCTCGAGCTCCGGGCTCCATCGGGGGAAAAAAGGCAGAAGCTCTCGAGCTCGCGAGACGTTGCAAATTACAATTTGCAGTATTAAAATGAAAAAAGTCGAGAAGAGCGAGCGAAAGAGAGAGAGAGAGAGAGAGAGCAAGAGAACATTCAAGAGTTAATTAAGCTTCAGAGTTGTGTGGGAAAGTCAAATATTTACCGATCCGGTTTATTTCTCTCTATCTCCATCTATTTCTCTCTCTCTCTCTCTCTCTCTCTCTCCGCACCGCATTTATTGCGAAACGTTTATAATGCAATTTTCATTCGGCGATTTCAATTTCGAAGCGAAAAATTTCGACGAGTCTGATGTGGATCGTTGGTAGGAAAGAAAAACAGGAGTTATAATTTCACACGATTTTCAGAATTATTTTTCATTCGAGTTGGGACTGTAATTCTTTGGAGAGAATCCTCGAAGATATCTCACCGATCATCGTAGACGAAGCCCGCTTGCAGCGTGTTGCAGTAGAGGGCCGTCGCTACGAGGGCGCAGGCTAAGGCGAGGGCATCCATGTCACATCGTTGCTACGCCGTCGGCCGCGGTCGACTCCTCGGCTCGGCGACGACGACGGCCTCTTAACTTGTTGCACGGGGCCTCTCTCCCTCTCCCTCTTCTTCCCGTACGCCACCACCGCCGACGCGGCCACCCCCCGCACTTTCCACCGCACTGAATACCGAGAACGCGCACGCGAAAAATCGTCGAACGCACTATTTTTTCGCTGCCCCTTTTTAATCCTGGCGAAGGGCCTCTCTGTATCCGCCCGCACTCTGGGGCTATCACTGTGCCACTTCCTGTGGAAGTGGGCGAACTGGGAGGGAGACTATCGGGCTTGGGACTCACACTCCATGAAGGGAATCACGATATTTTGGTAAGAGGAGGCCTCTCGGAAGCTCGCGTGTGTGTGTTATCCTCCCGTTTCGAGATCTCGCGGAGGAGAGCGCGCGCGGCGCGTGTTCCGGACGCGGAACGCCGACTGTCGCGCGCCCCGCCGCGCTTCCTGGCTTTATAGCTGCCCCTCTCTCGTTCTCTCTCGCTCCTGCGCTCCGGCTCGTCTCGCCCCCCCCCCCCACGCAGCAGCGCTCGGATTCGCGAAATGCGCGAGCGCGCATCGATCGAACGAGCGCTTGCGCTCTCCTCTTTTCTCGTTTCAGCCCCTCTCCCCCTGCCCCTAGCCTGCCTTCGTCTCTCTCTAGCGGCCTCGTCCTGGCTCGTCCTGGTCCTCTCTGCCTCCTCCCTTCTCTTTCTCTTTTCTCCTCTTGCGTACCTCGCTTCACCTCGTTCTCGCTCACTCTGTATAATTCTCTCGCTTCCTCTCTGGAACGCTCATTCTTTCTCTTCCTAACACTCGCTATCGTTCTCTTCCTTTCTTACTCTAACATTTTCGGTATCTCTCTTTCTCTCTCTTTCACCCTCTCTTGTGTATCTCGCTTTAGTACGTTCTCTCTCACTCTGTCTCTCTACATCATTCTCTTTTGCTTTAACTAACACTCATTCTTTCTATCTCTCCTACTAACATTCACTATCATTCTTAACCTTTTCCTAACATTCTTGATACTTCTCTCTTTCTCTTTTTTTCCTCTTTTGTTGTGTAGCTCGCTTTATCTTTTCTCTTTTACTCTGTCTCTCTATATAATTCTTTTTCATTTTCTCTCTCTCTCTCTCTCTCTCACTCTCTCTTTTCTCTAACATCCTAACATACTAACACCCTCACATTCTAACACTAACATTTTTTCTCTTTCTTCCTCCTAACACTAACTTTATATATATAATTCTCTTCCTTCCTCACCCTATCACTCTCAACATCTGTCTCTCTCCCTCTTCATCCCTTCTTGGTACACCCCCGACAAGAATTAACCGATCCATCCTTCGTTTAGTTACACACACACGGATTCGCGCCCATTGAACGCGAATCAATTTTTTAAACACCCTCCTAGAGTTCGAACGTTTTCATTCTTTAATGGAGCAACCCCTGCAAACATTTGACGGATTATTTTTCACCGCGGTTGTGTATACTTTTTTTTTATTCCACCGCGCCCGGTTATTCATTTTCAACTTTTCGGCTCGTGTTTTGTTAACGCCACCCCGTTGTCAACGGACTGAAAATATGCATAAGTGCGCGCGTATGTATTTTTCGTATATTTTATTCCTCTTCTTTTTTCTCCCCCCGTTTTCCGTCTTCCTCCCTTTTTTTCTCATTTCCAGTCCGAGGTACCCGGAAGGCGAAATTTGTTTCGCCGCATTATAGCGGATAAAGTTACGTTTCGCCGGATTATATTTATACTTGCGCTTACCGTCCGTGCTCCTCTCTCTCTCTCTCTCTCTCTATCTCTCTCGCGCGCGCGCGCGCTCTTTCTCTTCCTTCCTTTATTTTTCTTACCGTTTTTTTTTTTTTCAATTTTCACAACGGCAGAACCCCGAAGCTCCTAGCTCGCGCACTCCGCAACGCGACTGCGGTCTCGGTGCCGGATTAACTGACCTTTCGGTCGGTCGACGGTGGATGGCGAAGGGGGGTCGGGGAAATAAAGCCGGCGCGAGTGTACGCGGAGTAAATAAAAAATATAAATGCCCGTCGACTCGGTTCGGATGCGGCGAAGAAGCCGAAGTGAGAAGTAATCGCTCGGCTTTCTTCGCCGTCTTTTTTCACGCCACGCTCCAACTATACCAGCCGGATAATTAATTTCTCCGTGAAAAATTTATCTTACCTCCAAAAATTCTGTTACAAAATTCTAAATATTCACATTTTAATAGTTTTAAAGAAAATTAAATTTTCAACTGAAAATAAACAGCAATCGATTAAGTGGTCATTTTAAAACTTGAATCGTCCTCTTTAAAATCCTCTGCGCAATTCGAATGATTTTAGTCGAATTGTATGAAAATGTCCTCCTAATTATTTTGAAAAGTGTATAGGAATTTTTGTGGGCCAACAAAAAATTACTTTGGACGATTAAAGGACGATGAATAGTTTGTTAATTCTCCTAACGAGTACGGATAATTGATATTCATCCGAAATGAAATTCGACAAGTCCCCGCAAAGCTCAAAGCCCGCGATTGGCCGGCAAAAAAACTCGAACGGTGCATCCGATCTCGAAAGGGCAAAGTACATTTAATTACAACACTTCACCATCTACTCATCGTTTGAAAATCATACGGTCATTCCAGGACAGTGTTCATACACCGACGAGAATGATAATTTAACGTGAATTCCGATCCATTCGAAATTCGACTAATTGGCCGAACTTGACGTCAATATTAACACGGTAAACGATAATTAGCGAAAGACCGGAGTAGTTATTTGCCCGAGTAGTCGAATATGAGGCCGTTGTGTGCCGGATTCTGCGTTTTTTATCGGCTGATTTTTTTTCACCGAGGCGGGAAGATCGAAAGCGGAGACGAAAAAAATCGGAAGTGGCTCGATCGCGTTTCGAGAGAGAAAGAAAAAGAGAAAAGCGGGAAAGGGTAACAGAGTGGCCGATTCGTTAAGTGGCCTGTAACGGTTTAATCGGCCGCCTTGTAACGCGAGAATGACGTACCATTGCGTGTAACGAGGGGACCGGTGTGGATATGCTAGAGGGAGTTTATTGGCGCAAAGTGGATTGAGGGTGCGGCCGACGAGTGGCCGATCTCTTTCCCTTTTTTTCTCTTTCCTTTTTTTCAACCGCAAGCTCGGAAATTAAGAGTAGCACGAACTGTGACGCTCTCTTTCAGCCTATTGCGAATTTTCTCAACGTGTCATTCATTAAACTATTTTTATCGATTTCCTGATTGATAGTTAGTAGTTTGTAGTTGTTTTTTCAATATCGATTTATATTAAAATCTTCACATAATCCGACCAAAAAAATTTGACAATCGATTCCCGAATTAGTCTACTTCCGATAAATTCACCGATCGAAAATTCGCGAGACACGAATGGTATTTCAAAAAAGAAAATTTCAGATAGGGTCTCAAAAATCGTACACCCTTACAACCAGGAAATTTCATCGAAAAACCTCGGCCTTATCCACGTCGGCAATTTTCATCGAGAGCGGGCCGTAATTGATCGTTACACGGTGAAAATTTCGATAAAGCATATTAACCACGCTGCAAAACCCACTCGTGTGTTATTTTCGTTAAGCACACAGCGTGTTTACGTTGAATTCGATTCGTAGATGTGCGGGCGAGAACGAGCGAACTGGGTGATCAAATAACGATATGTTCGCTCGATTTTTTGCCACCCGTGCGTTTTTTCGAGGACGCGCGCGCGAGCTGCCCGTCTGTTCATTATCGGAGTAGATACCTGTTATATATTTGATTAATTGAAGTAGGTTTCAAACACACGTATTATATACCCGATCACCCATCGTGGGAATTTTCTTTTCGCGGCGCAACCGGCGAACCTCCCGTTTAATTTCGTATTCAGAATTAAATTCCAATATTAATCCGACATAAAATAAATACATCGATGTATATTGAATGTACGGGACGAGTTTCTCTTACGGAAACACGGATTTTTATTTACGGGTAAGTTACCGCAGGAATCGGGGATGGGATATCGCTTTTTTTTAATTAAACAGCATTCGCGAAAGAACCGGAATATGTACTTGGAAATATTCCATAATGAAAAACAGGAAGGTGTATTACCTCCGAAAAACGATTGAATTTCAATATTTGTTGCTACAATCAGACAAATTAAAAAATTCTGTCGCAAATACATGAATTCCATAATCGATACAGTGGTAAGTAATTAAACAAATAAATCATTCGATACTCTTTCATTTCGTTTCGATCTCTCGTACTTATTACCGAGATGAAAAATTTCTCTACTTGCAGTCTCGTTGAACTGTTCTTAATAAATTGAAAATCTTGAAATATGAAATTGCTCATATTTTCGTGAATTTAATCAATTTCCACATTGAAAATAAAAATTTGTTGAAGCTATTTAACATTTATTTAAAAAGATAGAATTTAAAGTTTTTGTTCGAAATTATTAGAGTAAAAAAATAATGCTTGAAATCAAATTTGTTTTTCAATTAAAACCAATATTTGGTCGAATTTACATGACATTTGTTAAACGACAACAAATTTTTATTTTCAGTGCAGTAACAAAATTCCTTCTTACATAATTTTTGAGCTTTCCAGATTAGTCGAACCTCAATACAGAAATTTTTAACTGAAGATTCACACACGATTCTGTACTCATACACATTCTCCGCACACACGAAGAAACGCATATAGTATATGAATGTTCGACGAACGAACCGTCTGGTTATTGACCACGGGGGAGGCGAGAGAGCGAGAGAGGGTTGGCGAAACTTTGCCGAGAGAAACTCGTAAGAACCGATACGCGTCGAACCGGCGCGATGTTAATGGTTAAAACTATTTTCTGGCCCCCGAGGGAAGAGCCGTTCGAGTGTGTGCTCATATACGTTTCCTCTCGTAACGAGAGTGTGAGAGAGAGAGAGAGAGAGAGAGAAAGAGGGACTAATTCCTCCGCGAAGAATCGGGCTTCCAGCTAGCGCGAGAATCCCATGAAATTCATCCGGCGACTCTATCTCCGGCTTCATCTTCCATTCCGCGTAAAAGCAGTCGCTCGTGTAGGTAGGAGAGCACGCGAGGCTCGCACGACGTGCGTTGTGTCACGCGGTACATCCTGTACACGAGCTGGGAGCGAAATAGAGTAGAAAGAGCGAAAGAGAGAGAGAGAGAGAGAGAGAGAGAACCCTGTTATTTGTCCTAGCAGCAGATTAAGATAACGGTCTAATGACGGTAGGGAGGGGAGGGGGGAATAGATACGACGAGCTGCTACCACGCGATCGTTCCAAGTCTCTCGCTTCGTATCGCCACTGGCCATCTCTCGAACACCCTCCCCCCCTCTCCCCACCTTTCATGAACGATGAAAATTCACCGCTCGAAAATATCTTCATTCGCGAGCGCGAAACGCCATTAACTAAAAGGAGAAAAAAGGAAAACTCTCTCTCTCCGCGTGTTCCCGATGGTCGAGCTGGAACGACGCTTCCGAATTGGAGTTCGAGAGGGGCTGGGAATCGCGTGCGGTCGAGTGGCGGCTCGCCACCGCAAAATAAAAAGAAACGCGACCGAAATCGGCAGACTCGCGTTTTTTGTGGATTTTTCAACGAGCGACTTCGTCGATGCGACTTTTTATCTCTCTTCTTCTTCTTCACCTGCTCAGAGGTGATCTGGCAAAGAAATTCAATTTTCTCGGGTAAAATTTAATTTTTGACTGTCGAGAGTGACCATAAGGCATCGAATATTTGAAACTGTTATAATAATCCTCATGTGTGTTGTTTTTGTTGTGTGTTTATATGTTGTTGTTGTTATATGTTGATATGTTGTTATTGTTGCCGTTGTATGTTGATATGGCGTTGTTGCTGCTGTTGTATGTTGATATGTTGTTGTTGTGTTTACACAGTTTATAAAACTTTCCAATACAAAATTTACGACACTTTAAAGTTCAATAATCTATCAGAAAACGAATTGTTTTCATTATTCTCATCCAACGCCCCATCCTCCCTGATAACGCTCCGGAGATGCTATAATTAATCGAATAATAAAGCGAGCTCGTAAAAATTCTTTTTTTATACTCGAGTTATAACAGCGCAGGCCGACGACGTGTATAATCAAAAAGGGAGGACGTAACGATCGAGTTTTCGTCGGGTAAGAGCCCAGCCGATGCCAACGGAGGAGATACGAATTTACTAGGATGTAAAGTAGGCGCAAAGTGTATTACGATTATCATCTTTTCCGCGACAGTGCCTATAAACGTTCCGTAGTTATCGAGACGACCTATTTCTATCGTGGAGGGAGAAAAAGCTACCTTTCGCTTGTCGCGATGGAAAAGGAAAATAAATTGCCTTTCGCCGGGCCAATGCTAGTGCTAACTACTTACGCTCCAGCGTACGATGTTATTCAACACGTGTGTTGTATTCTAGCTGTTGTTTTCTATTCGCTTTTGCTATTATTCTAGTTTTCATTGCCGTATAACTGTATTTTTAATTGTTTCGCTGGTACTGTCCTAGTTTTTACTGTTCATGTTCCATTTTCCCTACTAATAATTTAACATTTTTCCACTTATTGGCATATTATATTCTTTGTTTCTATTGCTCTTATTCTTAAGTACTGTATGATTTCACAATGAGAGAAAATTATCAAGAAACGTGGAATGTGCACACGATAGCAGATTGCTGCTGAAGCACACAAAGAGGTCAACTTAAAGTCACACATACAAGGCAATCGTATAAAAGATAAAAGATAATGGATTTTTTGTAAGGAAAAATGAGAGAATATTCTACTTACTGAAAAAATTTCCTATAAATAAAAAACTGCGGTATTAGATCATAATCGTTATTTTATGATTGACACCTCAGATATAACATATCTCATATAAAATTGTACATCATACATCACATATAAAATGTCAGGAAGAAATTTAACTGTTTATTTTTAAACGTTTGGCGAAATAAGCTACGAAATTTAGTGCAAAATATTTCTACTATTATTAAATTTTACAATTATTTATTTATTGAATCTATTAGCGACGCAAACTATTAATTCCTGTGAATTTTGAGTAATTTAATTCATGAAATGGGAAATATTCGGAGGATCGACAGCGAGAATACGATTATCGCGTAAGATCGGGCTTCTTTAAGTGGAGCAACAGTTAATGCCCGTGCCGCGTCTTAAATTACCTCGACGACGATATCACATGACGCACGTAACACGCGGCCAACCCGGGGGATCAACTTTATACGCGCGGGTCGTATCCCTCGTGGCCCGTGGCCACGCGAAACGCGATATTATCGCGCCCGTCGTCGAGGAAATACAGGAATTAAACGAGGAGGAAAAATATTTCATACCTCGAGGGTTATTAAAACCGGTCCGTCAGTGTGTTTTCATTAGAATCGAGGGGTTTTTAAAAGGCTGAATATTACAAGAGACTCTTTCTCGCTGGGAGTTTCTTCCGATAACGACCGTCTTTCGAAAAATTAACTATTTTCTTTTCGGAAATTAAGAGACTTTTACACTGAAAATAAAAATTTGTTGAATTTTATTTGTTCTAAGTGATAATTTATTCTTTTGAACAAAATGTTTATTTCTATACTTTCAAATAAGTATCAAGTAGCTTCAACAAATTTTTCAGTATAGTGATAAATTTCGAAAAAATTGATTTTTCTTAATATTTCATACTTTTGATTAAACTAGTGGTGCTCCTTAATTACTCGAGTGAGTACAAAATCGTAACGAAGACGAATGAGCGAGACGAAACAACGTGAAAAAAAAAAGAAACGCGTAGTGATAACGTCATCGTAGCGAAGCGGTAAACAATGTATAAATATTGACGCTACCGGGGCAGGGAAAACTGTTTATCGATGCGAAACTCTCGAGACGGGGCAAAAAATCGCGCGCGTGTTTAGCCGCAAAGAGAATAGGAGGCGGTAAATGAGCGAAGAAACGATTTGCGCGAGCGATCGTAATAACGGCGACGGGCCGTTCGATCCTCGATTTACGATGAACGGAATTCGACTATTCGAGCAAATCGTCTCGCGGCTCGTAAAGGAGCGAGGAGAAACTCGGGAAGCACGAAAGAGCGCGAAGAAGAGAGGGAGAGAGAGAGTGAGAGGGTGAGAAAGGGAGGGAGAGAGAGATAAAGCAAGAGGGTTATTTTCACCTCACGTTTCCAATTTGCGTTCGGCGGCGCTCGCGTTACGTGACGGATGGACATGCAACACTGTCGGGACGTCAACGTCTGCAGGTTGGCCCACGCGAGGCGAAGAAAGGGACGCACCGTCGACGGCGGGCCCCTCGACCCTCCCAGGCGCGTTGCCGCTCACACCCCTCGCGACACGCTCACGAGCTAACCCGCCAACAGGTACTATCAACCCCCCCTCCTTCTCTCGCCCTTATCGGACGACCACGCGCGCTACTTCACCGCTTTCAATTTTCTCGACAAAGCTCACGCGCCTTACCAGCGTGTCACGCCAAGAAAAAAATGCTCTCGAGACGCCAATTATTATTCAATTGAGTAATCTGTTAGTAATAACTCTGTTAATAAATTTTTAATGGGGCTATGCAAAGGAATGTCAAATTTAACCCCCATTTTTCTAGTCTTTTTTGTTTGTTATTGTTGTTTGTTGTTGTTTTTTTAAATTGTTGCTAAAATTTTTTCGAAAATTTTGTTAAAAGATTATTTAACCTCCCGGTTAAAATTTGAAAATACCACGATTCTTCTGAGAGAGAGAGAGAGAGAGATACCCAGTAGAGAGACTGGAGTGTATACCAAATCACGAATAGACGCTCGCGGAAGATTCACGGTCAAAGGGAGATTATTTCCTCGAGAGCGAGCCGGAAGTTCGTACTCGTGCGAGAAAAATCTCGTTCTCTTATCTCGGCGTCGATTTTTATTAACAAAGTGTACAGGGATATTTCCTCGGAACCGAACGCGAGAAGCTCGCGAGCGGTGTATAGAGAACAAAAGTGAAGGAAATTGGAGTGCGAGTGAGGTTGAAGTCGAAGAGGTCTCGGTTTCCATTGGCATTGTTCGCACGAAGAGGGACGGGGAGGGGAGGGACGGACAATACCACCCAGCCCGAATAACTTTCTAACCGCGACCAAGTTTTTGATTTTTCGCTGCGAGATAGCGAATTTGTTACATTTTTTTACACGGATGAGCGTTGGGAGATTTTCGAAGGAACCTAAAGGATAATATTTTGAAAAACATTGTACAAAATTATTTTCCACTGTATTCTCAGTACGTTTAGCGAAAAACAGAAAAATATTTCTGTGCAATAAGTAATTTTTTTGTTAAGTTTCGTTTTAATTAGTTCTTTGTTGAGTTAACGAGATCGCGATAATTCGAGTAAAATATTTGTTTGATTAGAAATTTTTGTTGACTCACCATTTGAGGATCCCAGCCAGTTGTTCTTCCTAACGCTAACCATCCTCGTGTCCACGAGAAACTCTCCGCGGGACGCAATATCCGTCCGCGACGCCCACGCTGTGCACTTCTATGTAAATTTGCGAGTTGGCCGTTGTTGTCCGTGCAGATGGCTCTCGGCTGCAAGAAGAGTAGACCTTGTACCGAGTGACCCTCGAAACTTTGGATCGTCGGGAAAGAGACGGAAATCGATTCCCAGACAATTCTCGATCGCCGTTTGAATTTCCATTTGCTACCCCAACGGTAACAGCAACAACAAAAATTCAAACAACAATAACAACAATTAAACAACAAAAATTTCTTTCAAACAACATTCCTTCACATTGCGTAACGTCAAGCTTAACAATTTTCAAAACGACGTTTCGCAACGAGGGATGCAACGAGATGCGAACAAATAATTCGCCGAGGCAATACCGGATCTTCGGAATGTTACAGAAAAATACAGTGACAGTGAAAACTAGGCGGGGGATTAATAGAAAAAAAAAGTCTCCCATTGAGGTACATCGCCGGGCGATGACGCGTGCGGATGACGCAACGTTACACGTCCGATCGATGTTATCGTTCGTCGAGCTCTCGCGGATCAATGGACCCTGTCATCCGGACAATAACGCTCGCGCTCTCTCGCTCTCGCGGCCGACTGTTTTCGACAAAGAGGTCGTCGAGCGCGCCTGACCAGCCAACCCAGCCCGGCCCCCTTCAACCCCCCTTCAACCCTCCCCTCGTTCGCGATCCATCTTGCCGATAATTTATATGCATCCAGCGCCGCTCGCCGCGTCCGCAATTACCAGCGATCTGTCATCCGGTATCTTCATTGATATGGTAATTGCGCGAGCGTGGACCGCGCGTTATTACCCTGTCGCGGCAATGCCCGATACACACCCCGAGAAAACTCACCCCCTCGATCTTCTCGCGGTTTTCGAGATCGTCCAAGATTCAAAAAATAAGTCCTCGATTGATTCAGTCTGACAAAGTTGTTGAATCAAACAATAAATTTTTCACTCAACAAAACATCCTCTTAGCAATGTATGATTGCATATTTAATTGGTTCAATAATATTTTATTCTCAGTGTACAATTATTGACTACTCTAGGTATAAAAATTTGTACTCGTACATTGCAAAAGAAATTTTGTAGAATATACTAAATAATAAGTTTGTCAGATTTATCTGCCTACTTGGGACAAATCTACAAGACCAAAACATCGATATTTTATTTTTATTCGCTCGGAGTGTATTCTAAGCGTGAGTTACGTTTATACGAGTATCAAATACGATTCAGTGCCTCAACTGTCCCCATTGTGAGATAAGCAAACGGCCCATAGCCACTCGATTTTTCCCGAGATAATTCAAAGACCGTGTTTCCCGGTCGTACGTCACGCCTAATATCCTCCAGATGAGTGTTTCAATTCGAAGGTTATTCGTGGCGAGAGAATGGTAGCGGGCGCGTGTTGCGTTTGGTCGGCTTGCATCCCGCGGTCGGCTCATGTTTTATTCAACGGAAATCAGTGAGCCTCTCGCTGAGCGTTATACAGCCCCCCACAGCCCCCACAGCCCCCACCCCTCACCACCGTCCGAAAACTCTTCCACTCGCTATTTTAGCTGCAATAACACGAAATTTCGCGAGCCGAGTCGGGCTGTATACGGGTCTCTCCTTCGTAGTGACGTTTAACGCGGGATAATCCGCCCCGAACGTGCTCTCGTCCCTTCCGCGCGAGCAACGAGTATAGAGAGAGAGAGAGGCGAATTATCGTAAACCACGCGGCCGCGCACGCTCAGATATGCCAGCGCGTTGTTCCGCCAAGAGCGATTTTCGCGCCACGCGTCAATTTCCTAGCCCCTGCGCACCCGAGAATACACGTACTTATACGCTAGTCTGTTTTATCGGAGAAATAAACGTGATGAAAATCCGTACTAATCAGTGCTGCGAGTATATCCGCTTCTCGTGTTTCCCTTACGTACACCGCCTTCATTCAGACGCTCGCTCATGTACAGGGTGTCGGAAAATAAACACGAGATTTTCGGAATTCCAGGCTCGAAATCCGAGCTAAGCGTATGAAAATCGTCTCTGATAACAGACTGTAGATCAGATTTGAGACAAGAATTTTACTTAAAAAATTATAGGGACTAACACTAACATTAACACTAACACCCTAACATGAACAATTGTTAATGTTTAGTGTTTTTCCTATATGAAACTATCTGCACCTACACATTGTACTGTTCAGTATCAGAAAAATTCGCAGAGAACACTGTACGTATATCTATAACATACGTAACGCGGTTCGAAGGAAGAGGCGAGACGTTAACCGCTAGACGATCGAGTGGCGGATTGAAATGACATAGCCCGGGCGCGTGAAACGTGACAAGGTCACCGGAGGAGCTCGCTACCAAAGGCATTATTGCCGCCTTCTCCTCTTCGCTTCAACGTAAGACAAAGTCGTATCGAATCTCGCTAAAAGCATCCAACTCGCGTGACAATTTGCCCAAGTTGCTACGTTGTAAACAGCCGAACAGACGATGCCCGATATTTTTCCATTCCCGCGTACGGCTGACGTAATATCGAGTTCCGTGAGTGGTTGTAACGCTATACTGTACCGATTACACAACGCGAATTGTAAATCGAGGCCCGATGGATTCGCAGCCGGCGCCTGGAATTCCCATATCGCGGCTGTGACACGTCGGTAGGTACAGCGGGATGTGTACGTGGTGTCCTAGAATGAACACGTCGATTCGTTCTGCGTATAAGCGTGTTGTGCTATTGGGAATGACTTATTATTCTAAAAACTATTCGATCTATCGATATATTTGAATTTGCATTTTAACAAAATTAAATTGAATCAAATCGGAAAATAATAATTATTGTTTGAACAACTTGAAACGAACAATAATAGTTTTACAGACTATTTTCATTTTGTTTAGTTTATTGATTTATTTTTAAAGTAATAGTGGGATGGCAAATACTAGATTTAGATTAACAATTCGAATTGATCACTCAAAAATAAACTTTCTAAAAGCCTTTTTTCGATCCTTCAAAATAGTCGTGTCGCAATTTAATCAATTTACAATCTATCTAAATATTTTTCATTCAATTTTCACATCCGTATGATGTGAAATAAATTGGTTACATTTGTCGTGTACTCTAATCAATTTCATTTATATTTCAACTAAAAGTGATTGAAACTGTCAGTTTGATATTCAAATTAATGCAAATTTTCTTAACATCAGATCTACCAGAAATTTACAACAGCAGGTATACATTGAAACCAATAAATTTAACTCGGACACTGTGTTAAGATTCTTTCGTGTTCATTCTATTGTGAATATCACCGAAATGTGATTTTTAAAAAAGTCATTTATCATTTTATTCTGTCATGCCTTCGCTGGATTTCTCGGACTTGTTCTTCGTACGATACTAAAGAATAAATAATAACTTCTGATACTGATAATAAAACTAATTTCGAAAATCAAAAAGTCAATAATTGAGAAGGTCGAAAAAAAATCCATAAAATAATTCATGACGATAACAGTGAGATGATTCGTTAACCGAGCGACACCGAGTATCCAAATGCAAACACGCATACATCCGCGTCACGGAGGGAGATCCTTGGAGCGATTAGCATCACCCCCACTCCGGTTCCTCGGCCACTCGAAATGCCGATCCCGGAGTGGACCACTCCGGCCTAATGAGCCTGTCTCTCGTCCCGTTCGCGTGTGTCCCGTTTAATATCGCAGCTCGGGCACAATATTCGACCTGTCGCGATAGATCATTCGGCCCCAGGCTCGCGCTGCTTTCCGCGAAACGAGAGGGTGAGGAGGATTCGTTAATAAGCGGGGGGTGGAGAATCGGCCGATGGGAGCCGATCGATAATGTCGGAATTCTCCGAGAGCGAGAGGGAGAGAGAGAGGAACGTTGAGAATTCCAAATTCATAAAGGCGCACGCAGTGCCGATACAAAATCTCAATCGAATCTCGATATGAGCAAGTGTATTGTACGTATATATATATACAATATATATCAATGAATCGATTAAAAAAGATCGTCCACGTTCAATGGACCGAGCGAGCGATAAATTCTGAATAATTGTATTGCGAGCGACGTTATACGGGTAAAAGGAGGTTCCGCGTTTTTATTTTCGTTCGCTTAAGTAACGTTCCGTCCGTGCCTCGTCCGCTCGCCAAATATCGAATCTTGTACCTACATACAGGGTGGTTCTTTTATAATTTGCGATACCAGTTAACTATGGACTTCGACTAAAAATTTGAATAAATAAAATTACCGAATACAATTAAAAATAAAATAGGTACAATGTAGCACTCCAGCCACAGAGCAACCTTATCTGAAAAAAACTGGATCGACCAGCCATGACCGCTCACCTCATAGGACACTCGATTAGAAAGAATAAAATACGATTTTATCGTATAATAAAGTACTCTATCACTCTGTTATAGATTTGACGGTAATATTAGGGATTCAGTGTACACTGGGTGTCCTGAAACGAACGTACATCTTCGTGCACACGAAATTCTGAATAAAAAAAAAATTTTTTGTACTACGAATCTCGAATTTTCATCGACTAATCAATTAAATATAATTTGCAACATTTTATCGACTAAATTTCACCTGATTATCAATCGAGATTTGATCTCGTCTTACAAGCTCAAAGTTCGAAACGCTATTTTTAATTTTATATAAGAAAAAAAATTTTTTTGAATATAAAATTTACGTTCTAACTGACTCACAGAGATCTGTGATGAGTCCGAGAACACCCGGTATGTGTGTACGAAGAGACACATGCGTGTGTAGGAGGGTCGGACGAGGTGCGCGCGATCGTGTGTGCGTTGCTACACCGGTTGCCCCGAATGCGATTCTTCGGCCGTTTACGACTAACGTATCCGACGCACGTACGACGTACGTGACGCGTGTAGGTGCCGTCGATGTTCGGGGGGTTAGAGGGGAGGAGAGGGAGGGGGATTAGGTTAACCCTCTCCCTCTCTTCATGCACGAGCACATTCGCTACCTACGTTAGAGCTTCTACCCCTCCCCCCCCCCCTCTCTCTCTCTTTCTCTCTCAGACCTCACGCGAGACGTATACGACATCCTCGCCAGCCGGTGCGTGAAAAATCGTTCCCTCATGGCCACGCAGATTCGCCGAAGGCTACACACACCAGCAGCCTCCCTATAGTGAACTCTCACGTAACGCTGTCCCGCCAAAGTCGGGAATAAAACACGAAGCGAAACCTGAGAGAACGAATTCCCGTCGACACGCGCCGCACTCGATATACGCCTCTGTTACTTTTTCACTCTCTTTATTTTTCCTTTTCTTTATTTAGTTGGAGCCGCGTCAACAGCTGGGTTATTAGTGACCTGTCGAACTCGGAGTAATGGTGTAGTGAGAAAAAGTTAACATCTTTTTTTAAAGTGATATATTTTTTCTCTTTTCTTTCTTTCTGAAAATGTGTCATAGTATTGGAACTTGAGATTAAAAAAAAAATTATTGGTTGTTAGTTGCTGTTGTTAGTTTGTTGTTAATTGTGGTTGAAATGTAACAAACAGTAGTGACACAGAAATAAAAGAAAAGCAGTATCGAAGCACGAAATGTACAGTTTTCCTTCCCTGCATATGAAAAATTCCACTTTCCAAGCGAAAAAATAAAAAATCGGTTTTTCCCCCCTCGTATACGGTTGATTTCTCGCTCGTGGAAAACTACGAATACCCAGCGAGGAATAAGAGAATAAAAACCAGCGAAACGGCGAGGAGCGCGAATTATTTTCGTATCGCGGGCGGGAACGAGGATTAGACGTCGGAGGGCTGGATGTAAAAGTGGGTATTATCGGCGAGGCGGGAAATCCGCTCTGGATACGTAAACAGGAGCGTATCGCGGGATATATAAATCCCGAATGCATATAATGTATGGGGAGAGAGTAAGAGAGTGAGAGGGAGAGAGAGAGAGAGAGAGAGATGTCCGTACCGAAGCCACGGCTCGCAAAGGGCGTAACTTTTACGAGCCGGGTCCACGGACGCGGTGAGATTGAGCGACCGCGTTTCTCTCGCGCGGTTTTAATCAAAACGCGCCTCGTGGACTGTCGAGGAGCGAAAGAGATGAGAGAGAGAGAGAGGGGGGGGGGACAAGGTCGACTCCGTGGCCCGTTTACGGCGCATCAAATGCCGCCTCTCCTAATTAAACTCGTTCCACGGCTGGCCCGGTACAAATAATTCCGCATTTGTCCTGTTAATGACGGAGAGGAACAGACGGGAATACTGGGTGTTCCAGAACAGCAGCTCCTTCGAACTTCTGACATTTCGAGTTTATATTTTTAGTCAGAATAATTGGGGACACTCGTTATTTTTATACAATTATAATTCGACTAAAAATGATTGAGTCAAATTTGCCAAATGATCACTTTAAAGAGGAAGATTCAAGTTTTGAAATGATCACTTGATCGATTGAATTTGATCATTTTTAATTGAAATAGAGTAATTGGAAAATGACAACTGTCCCTTTTAACTGTTTTGAAGAGTATAAATTTTATCAGGTTCGTGTTTAGTACATATAAAAAAATATATTTTTTTTGAGTGTACAATAGTTTAGTAAACTTACTAAAGTCCAGAAACCCTAAATATTCGAAATATAAAAACCCACGAAACTCTCCAAAAAGTCCGAAATCCACCAATGAAAGTCCCACAAAATCGGTTCAGCCATTTTGGAGATTAACTCGAGCAAACAGAAAAACCGACAGATGCTTGGCTTTTGCAAGCCTGACAGTTTCTATCTATTTTATTTTTTTTTTTTTTTTAATTACGATTGTAAATATTTCTCACGGACAATAGAAAATTATTCGGATAAACAAAAACATTCGGAAAATTGCTGGTAATTCTGACGTTTTCCAGAAGAGCGTTTTTTTCTGGTGAACTGACGGTAAATAAAACTCAAAAGCAGTGGATCAAATTCAGAACGACAATCGACTTTGCATCTCGAAATTCGGCGAGCAGTTTCGGTGCGCTCCGTACGAAGCCGGATCCGTAACAGTGACGCACGATCGTCGAGAGGATAGCGCGATCGATATTCTCCGAAAAATCGGAAAACTATTCGCCCGATAACGGGGGGATTTTTATTTTTCGAAAAACATCCTCGTCACGTCGTAAATCCTCGCTGTATAAACAAACTTTATCGCGTATCGAGTGTACGAAACAGTTCGACCGGTATATATTCGAGCTCGGCGAGCCAATAGCCGAAAGACGATACAGCGAAATCATCGGAGTCTCTCGCATTAACGGTATACGCGATGCGATTGGGTGGTACCCGGTCGAGGAGCGATAGGACATAAGTCGTGAAATATTGAAATGGGATTTTTCTGACTACTCGAAGACGCTCTACGAGAGTATAAGAGAGAACGAGAAAGAGAGAGAGAGAGAGGGGGACGAAAAAGCAGAGACGATTGGATCCGCATTCGCGCAAAGAAAACGGCAATGCGGATTTCGCGACACGAGAGAGACGAGCGTTATTTAAAAGAGAGAGAAAGAGAGGAGAGAGTTGAAGAAAGTAGAGAGGTAGAGAGAGAGAGAGAGAGAGAAAAAAGATACGCAATATCTTACCGACACAAGGAAGTTTATCATATTCCGGCATTCGCCGTAAAACTATTTGGGATTAAAATTCGCGGAACGTGCGCAATCTCGACGATGTGAAACGCTGGAGGGTAGGAGGGAAGGGTGCAGTAACGCACGGAGAAAATTTGGTATTTAGATTAACAACTCTTACCGGCCCATGCGAGAAAGAGAACGAGAGAAAGAGAGAGAGGAAGGGAAGGGGGGCTCGTTGCATTGTTTACGACAATGGTCTTCCAGCGGTTGTTCTCGTATCTTCCCTCTCGAGTACCGATCGCATTAAAGGTCGTTTTCTTGTGCGTGTACTTCGAGGGGATTACAGCTGAGATTCTCTCTGACTCGGTTTCTGTTTCTTGCTACTCTCGATGAAAAAGATCGTCACTTTATTGGGGCTCCGATTCGGTAAAATTCCTGTCGGATGTGGAATCTTGTTTGACGATACTGCTGGGAGAAAAATCGGTGTATCTTTTTCTGAAAATCGATTGTAGAGTAGAAACTTTAAGATGGAATACTTATTGAGCTATTGTTTATTGAATTTATAAATACGGGTAATTAACATTTATCGATAAATGGAAATGAAATAGAAACTAGAAATGAAAATTCTTTGGATATTATTGCAAAAAAGTTCAGATTTAAATTTAAATTCCAGTTAGACACAATTTTATTTCTATAGGCACATTAAAACGTTCAACGACGTGCGATGTCTGTCGCACAATCGAGTTTATTCTGGACAACCGATCGGATCGAAATATAACGAAATCCCCGGCATAACTAGCGCGTTATCATTTCGAGGATGATATCAGATCTGCCACCGAAAGTTATTAATTTATCATAACCGATTCGGCGCGGCTGAGAGGCGGGCAAAGAACGAAATGGGATCATACGTCCGCCTCGTGATCTCATTAGCGCCCATTCCTCTTTAGTGGCATCAAACAAAGCGTAATCCGATCTCCCCACGAGCGTCGGCGCAATTAAAAAATACTAGAGAATCCTTCCTCTGACGGGCATTAACGAGATATCAAAATCTTGTTATCGCGTTTCCCGGAGGTTTACATCGACGGAACGGGGGTGGGGGTGGCCTCGCAAAAATGCTGTATTCGCGCGAGGTTTACCGATGGTTAAGCGTTTACATATAGGCTCGGATATCCGGTATAACGCGGCGTTAACGACGCGTTAACAACAGATAACGCGCCGTTAACGATGTGTTGTCGGGAGCTGGCCGGCCCGCAGCTAGCGAAAACAAGTCACACCGCGCCGCGTACCGAAAACAGAGCCGCGTGAATAACGAGGATCGGCCAAACGAGCCGCGGAAACGACGAAGAAACTTCCGACAAAAAGGAACACCGCCTACCGGGTGTCCGAATTCGACTCAGTGCTGCTGGGACCTTCCCGATTTGAAACTTTCATTTTTCGTTCTGTGAGAGGATCATTGTTTGTCCGATTGTTTGTACACTTTTTGACTATTTGCCTGTTTTATACAATTTTCGACTACTTGTCTGATTTATACAATTCTCGGCTACCTGTCTGATTTATATTAATCTTGACTACTTGTCTGACTTATACAATTCTCGACTACTTCCCTCTCAAAATTGATACATCTTCAAAACTTGAACATTTTCATTTTCAATGTATTCATACAATCCGTTCGAATCAAAACACTAAGTATACGCATATCTCAGCTTGACGGACGGGCTTTATTAGCCGAATCGCGGAAAGGCTAATTCCGCTCACTCCAAGCATACGGACCCCGACAACCTCGAGGGTGATCTTTCGCGCTCTCTGGCTCCCGGAGTTTGTCCGAAGGAGGAGACGAAGAGGAAGGCAAAAAAGAAGAAGAAGGGGCCGCGCGGGTAGAACGAAACGCAAAGTTATTCCGGTGGCTTGCCAAATAGGCGATCTAAATGCGCTCAACCGACCAGAAGTGGTAATACGTTACCGGTTATTGCCGGCGGCAGCATCTTGCGTGCCGGTGAAGTGTGCGAGGGTGGGGCTCGCCCTCTCCCTCCCGCGTAAAGCAGGAAAGTCGGAGCCTCTCGT